>JABASM010000625.1:0-20461 GCA_019776545.1 Brachystomella parvula
CAACTTATGCGTTGCCAAGTCGGATGGTTTTACTACATGGAGAGTCAAGCAAAGCTTACGCTTCTTGATGGAATCATTCAGGGCGTTGTGTTTCTAATACTCTTCAAATGAGTAGTTAAGGCTTAAAACAAATTTGTTGAGGCCATACCGGATGGAACTTGAAACTTTCTGAACTATAATAGAGTCCTGTTGCAACATCCACACGACCACAACTTCGCGACTAAAACTTGTGTTTTATGCTATACCCTGTGCGTTAACTAACAAGCAACGGCACGAGTGAGAACCTTGAGAAAAAATGTGGCGGGAAGCAGAAATTGCGCAGCTGATTTCTCTTCTTGTGCAATTAAATTTTTTTCTCTCTTTCTCGTTGCTGTTTTTCTGCACACAGTTCTGCTGTCTCTGACTTTCTCCGTTGCTTGGTAGTTAACGCACTCGGTAGATACAGGGTCCTTATCTTTATGTCCGTGTAACTTTCTCCAATCTCATTGTAACTCCCATAAGAAAACTTTCTCAACACGGACATAAACTTAAGGACCCTGTACATTCACAAATAGTTGACCGGAGAAAGTTTTCCACTTTTTTAAAATTCAAACAGCCCATATTTCTGATTTCTTTTTAGCAAGACTACTGCAGCAATGATACAACAAGGTTAAAGCTAAATTGGTTGAAGTTAAAACGTTTAAAAAATTTTTCCAAATAGCGAGAAGTGAATTTCAAAAAGTTGAGAGTTTTTCCGGTTGACAGATGAAATCAACGATTCGACGCCTCTCGGTGACACGATCAAACCTCCTAACGGCAGGCCGGTCATTAAATAATCAAAGACAGAAAATTACTAAACTGGTTTTAACATGGAGAAAGTTTGAGTGAATTAAGCTTCAGAAACCAGGCAGAAAATTGAAATAAACAAATATTGTGAGCTGGGAGGGGGTTATTTTGCCAAATTAAACCTAAAGAGCTGGATTGTCTGTCCACTACCGACGATGGAAGCCGACGACCATGCTAAAGTATATATATACCTAATGGGGGGCTCCGCCCCCCAAACCCCTCGAACCTAACAGCTTAACAATTGGATCTTTCAGCCGACAAAAGAAATCTCCAGATTCCAAAGTCCGAGGTTTCCAACGTACCACATAATTTCTGAGCAAATATTTTTCTGGGTGAAAGTGGGAAAATTTTTCGGCTCAGCGATCTGCAGCCAATTCATCTTTCCCACTGCCCATGCACATAATAAAAAAATAAAAAAAGGAAGTAAAATAAAAACAAATGAAAAAGGGCTATTCCAATTCAACATTTGTATTCCAATTCAATTAACCTTTTTTCAGCTTCTCTCGCCTAGTCATTTTTGTAATTTCTGGAGTAGATAATCTTTGTACTACCTAGTCATTTTAATTTTTGTCCGTGTGAACAATGGAATTAGTTTTGAAAATAAAGCAGATATTACACTGCACTGTCTGAACTCTTTTCAGCTAAAATTGCTTCATCCGACGCCTATTATCCACACCTCTGCTACTACTCCCCATCCAAGTTCTTTTGTTTCTTAAAATCCCATCGTCAAAATTCCGTTGCTGGAAGATGCAACCTCACAAATAAAAACTACTTATTTAATCTGATTCTCCTCTATAGAACTTCATGTTCATTTTTTTTTTAATTCAGATAGAAATCGAAATGAAAATTTTTGATTGGGCTTCCCTCAATAATAAAACATCCCCCGGCCATCGATTCCATGAAGACGAGAGTAGAATTATTATTGAAGAGGTTCTTAATTTGTTTTTACTGTTTGAAGGACAACAATGGACAATGAAAATCCTATTGTTATCTTTTATTCTATTCAAATCCGGAAGACACAAGAAACAGAAGAGCCAAGAGTATTTTGATTGTTAGAGGATAAAAATTATTGAGATGCTCTAATTACTTATTTACATCGTTACGTTTTTTTGTTTATAAAAGCAGCATGAAGTAATAAAAATAAATATTTACAGAAAATCACTCATAATTTCTTCCTCATCACTCAAGACTAAGTCACTCTCGTAGTCAATTTTCATCATGCCGGTGTTCATAATGACCTCATTCGAAGATTTCAAAGTAATGAGAGACCCTTTGCATCCCAGTTGATCAGCGAGCTCAAACTTTTCCAAGATGTCGCCATACTCCTTCCTCATGACGGAGTCATTCTCCCACTGGAAGGAGAGGAGGGATGCTGAGTCGAGGCGTGCTAGGCGACAGTAGGCTGTGAAGGCTGTATTTGGAATTACTTCTAGAGTTGCACGGAAAACGACGGACTCAACCGGTGCGACGACGAGGAGAAGCATTTCCAGCTGAGAGTTTCATGAGATGCGTCTCAAGGCGGATTTGACTGTTGTCGGAAACGGTATGGGACTGTGGGATTCTGTTCAAGGCAAAAATGATTGGGGATACTGAGGTACTGAACTTCTCACGACTGTCCGTCATGACTACGGGAAGTGGAACGGAGGAGCCGTCCATGCGGTAGAAAATATTGGAGTAGAGTGGAAGCATGTATTTGGTCGTGTCGTACATTTTCTGAACGATTTCCAGGGCTATTCCCATGTAGCCTTCGCTGAGAGCAAGGTCCAGGGCCATTATGTACCGCTGGAGTATTTCATTTGCAAGGAACTTGTCACGCCCCTCTAGACTTTGTAGATGGTTATACTCGACATGACAGGTCTTCAGCTGCTTGATAAGGTAAAAGAGACGCTGAGCAAGGATAAGGGATACTCCCTGCTTCCGAGGTTTTTGGATCCTTGGACATGTTCCAGCCTGATTGAAGCGCGTGTACTCGTTTTCAACGTAGAAGCTACTAGGCTCTGAGTTCATTGATGCCTTCGCTTGAATTTCGCTTCTCTTACTCTGCCGCTTGAAGGAAGGGAGTTTTGGAAAAAATGGCGCTTCCTCCTTGTTTTTCCGAAGTCGGGTGCTCAAATGCTCTTGCTTTTGCTTTCCTGAGGTTGGACGACGACGAGAGACCTGAATATTAAAGAAAATTAATTTGTTAAATAATTTTTTTGGCTTTTAATTTTATAAGTTACTTTGCGTGGATAGTCAAATGGCTCAATCGGGGTATTAGGACGTCGGAGGTTCCCTGGTTGCTCCAGGAAGTTTTTTCTTAGAAAAAAGCTTTGAGGCGTTCGTGACAGACGGTAGAGTTGATTGATTGGATTCTTGAGTTGTATTAGGTGAACTGGTAGAGATGCTCTTTTTCACTGTTAATTTTGAGAATACTTGGGCAGTATTTACTCGAGGAGATGCTGGGCGTTGGGTATGGAGGGGATGGGGCATCACAAAATTAAAAAATAAATCCTAGTCGTTAAAAATAAGCTTAACTAATAATTGCCCACACCTCACAAGCCTTAACCTTTCTAAAGATTTTTAGGAAAATATTAATATTTTAATTTATAGAAGGTTATCAACAAATTAGCTGTTGGCAAGGCCGTACTCGTCGTGGAGATAAAAAATTTTGGAACTTGAGATTTCATTCATTTTTCCGTGAAACTTTTTTATCTTGATTTGTGATTCTGCCTGTAGGCTGAGGGATATGGTACTCGGTTGGCTGAAGGTCCACCATTTTTGCACTGGCTTCCCATAATTGGAGTGCAAGATCCGCGTTCTCTCCTAGCTTGCTTGGTGATGCATTCTGTATAAAAAATTTTTTTAAATACTGAAGGAAGTCGGACTAATTTTGGGTTTTGGAAATTACCTTGCAATTTGCCCAGTACAATCCACTGATTCCATCCATTTCTTCAGATACTGCAACTTGAACGGTTGTTTGAGCTCCTTCCCAAGGGCTCTATAAAAATATTCAATTTAAAACTCCTGAATTCAATAATTTAGAAGTTTAATTAGTAATGAGATTTTATAATGGAAATTACCATCCAAAACGGTTCAATAAATTTGAACATGAATGTATAAAACGGAGATTTTTTGACATTTTTGAGAAGCTCTGTCCTAACTGCACCAGGATGAACGGCATTCACGGTAACTTTACTGAGGAGCTCCGAAGAGAACAGAACGCCTGTGCAATTCTGCAGTAAATAGGATGTTGCAGAGCTTGGATTTTCCATAAATTGTACTAGGTGTGTAGCTTTTTTCTGAATTTAAGTTATCCAGTTCAAAACTCCAAACGAATGCATGGGCCATCGAAGAAACGTTGACGATGCGACTGGGCTCAGATTTCGATTTGACCATCAAACCTAAATTTTATTAAAAAAAAAAAGTCTTGTGAGAATTTGGACTTTACTTTAGAATAATTTTTTTCGAAATTTTTTTTAGAATTTTACCCAGCAGAAGATTTGTAAGCAAAAATGGTCCCAAGTGATTCACTCCAACATGAGCTTCGAATCCATCTTTTGTCGTCTCCCTCTCAATCAAGGCCACTCCAGCATTATTCACTAAAATGTCTAGCCTCGTTTCTTCCTTTAAAATCTCCTTACAGAAACTACGGATTTGATCCAGCGATCCGAGATCTAATTTCTTTGCCACAACGTTCTTATTCCTGGTCTCAATTCGAATTTCATCTGAAATTAATTTCAACAGAAAAAAAATATGAAAATACAGACCAACTTTCTCCACTTGCTCCAATTAAAGTAATACCGGCGACAATTTCAGCTTTCTTCATATCTCTACATGCTAAAATAACTTTAGCACCACGACGTGCGAAATCTTTTGCAGTTTCCAGTCCGATTCCTGAAAAAAAAACAGAATTTTGTTAAGGCATTAATATAAGCGGAATTCCTGGAGAAAAAAAAATTCGTTTTTACCTGTGTTCGCTCCTGTAACAATAGCAACTTTTCCATCTAACCGACGCTTGCTTTTGCAGTAGCGCCTGCTATACTTGAGATAAAATCTGACGGCGACAATAAGCAATATGAAAACTGTGGTAATGCTGACCCCAATTTGAAAAATATTCATGATTTGTCAACCTTTAAAAAATTATTTTTTTACTCTAGAAATACTTGCGTTAAAAAAAGGACTGGAAAAGCTCGAAAGACTGTCGGTGATGAACAGAGTGAATGGGAAGCGAACTGGCATTTAGTTGTGAAAGTCCCATTGTATTGCTCACTTGTTTATCAGTTCCATTACCACTTCAGTGATAACCTACTGATAGTAACAACTGGTGTACAAAAGTGTAGCGTAAAAGTCTTCGGGTTTCACTTTGAACATGACATTGAATCCCCCACGACCAAACCCATACTTATTTAAAATTAACCCTGTAACGCGTAATGGCTAAACTTGTTTATACTATATAATAATTATCCCTGATCTGCTGATAATGCTGGAGTTTCAAGAAGGTAAAGGTACAAGATCATATTTTTGATCCCCAAAAGTTGTTTCTGGGCAAGGCCATTCGTCACCTTGCATCCCAATTCCCGATCGAATCATAATTCCCTGAACCAGTCTATGATCGTCAAGATTCATTTTTAATTCTCCTGTACATCTTGCCCAAGGCCGAATTAAATAACAATGATGTCACAAAGATGCTCACCTACTATACTACTACGCCTGATGAAATTAAGCTATAAATATGAAGTGGAGTTCATTTTTGAGTTGCAGCCAGAAATGCATAAACTTTCTTACTTTAATGGAGAAAATATTTAATTTTAATTGAGCCAAGAGGTAAGAGGTGTTTCTTTCTTATTTCAGTTTAATTAAATTATTTTATAATTTAAAGGAAATAAGCATAGAAATGAGCATAGGAAAAATTAATAAATGAATTCTTCGAACTAGTAAAAGCCTGAAACTAACCTCCTGAGTTCTGAAATAGATTTCAGTCATGGATCAAGTACCTCTTTCAATTACCTATTCATCGCTTAAGCTCTCAGAAGCCTCTTCACTGCTTTTTTCAGGATAAGGCAAACGGTCAGGTCCGATAAAGCTGTCATGACATTATTGTAAAAGACGAGCATGGTGGTACTCCAACTGCAAAATTATCAAATTCGGTAAATTAATTTCCTGACTACTGGCGAGAAAAATTCAACTGGCTCTTTGGAGCTTCGAGTCTTTCATAGCTTCGAGTCTTTCATTTTGAAATGAAGTACGCAAAGGCAGCACACTAAGCTGGAGAAAATAAGAAAAGGTGGAAAAATGAGTTTCCCTTTTAGAGAGAGCCTACCTAGTACGCCAGCTGAAGATACGAGAAATCATTTTGGAGTAGCCAGAAATGCATAAAATTCATTCTGTAATGGATCAAGTATTATTTTACAAACTTTTAATCGTGCCAAGAGGTCAAAACAGTTTCTTTTAATACTTTACAATTTAATTGCGTTATAAATTAAAGGAAGGCAGTACTATAAATGGAATTTTACTACCTTTAAAAATTAACAAATAAAATGTTCAAGCTAAAAAGCTGCGAACAAAACTGAGTTCTGAATGGGGTTCTTTCATTCATGGACCAACGTGGTAACGTCTCAGTTTCCTTCATCGCTGCCATGCTTCACTATTTCAGATGTCTGAATCAAAATCATTTTCATCGCTTGAGCCCTCCGAAGCTTCTTCACTGCTTTCGGGATAAGGCAAACGGTCAGGTCCGATAAACCTGTCATGACATTGTAGAAGACGAGCATGGTACTCCTTCAACTGGAAAATTATCAAGTTTGGTAAATTATTTTCCCGACTACCATCGAGGAAGATTCAACTGGCTCACCAACGCGAAGTCTTTCCGGAGCCACAAGGTATCCCATTGGATTTGAACTTGAAGCACGCTCAGGCGCTTCACTTTCTTCGCGGAAGATAAATAAGCTATCAATCTTAGTACACCCGAGCTATTGCAGTGAAAAAATTTGCCCCTTAGCGTTAAGCTCTCCAAATCTGAAAAAGTAGAGTAGAATTTAGCATGACTAGAAACAAGAATTCAGCACTGAAATGTACCTTTCATGTTCGCCAAAGATGGAACAGCAGGGTCGTGTTCAGGGATCTCAACCTCTTCAAGCGACGTGTATAACCAACCGTTCTCGCCTTCTGCAAGTATAGCTTCTCCTCCACTGAAAGCTGGCCAAACCTTGGATAACGAAAATCCAGTCCCAAGTTGAAGATGATTCAGCTGTGTCATCTTTGTAAAAATGAACTCAAGGTTTTCGGCCGTAGGATGTTCCAGCTCAAGCTTTTGAATATTCGGGAACGCATGGGTAATTAGGAAAGGAAAGGAGGTCGTCGTGTAGCTTGTCAAACTGAGGCTTTTGACAGTATGGAACAGACAGTCAAACAAAATCTCTGGCCTAGGCATATTGGTGTTTACTGAATTGAGATTTGGAAAATTCAAAGGGTTCAAACAGGAAATGCCAGTGAAGCTCTTGTCCCAGTAGTGTTCACACACTGAGAGTTTTTCCAGTTTCTCAAGGTACGGGATTATGAGCTTAGGATCCCGATGATCCATACGAATGCTCTTTACGACGAAATGTGCTGTCTTCAGAGTTCCAGAAAGAGTAGAGATCCATTGGCTTGCCAATTGCAACACCGCTGCACTTTCATGATATCTATCACTTTCACAAGCAATTGTTATACGGAGATCCGATTGCGTTATTTTGGGTGGTAACTGAAGTAGGGATTGGAGTAACCCCTTTGAGCCTAGGTTTACTTCAATATTCTGAAACGTAAGGCATGGTACGTGTACGAGTTTCATGATATTTGAAAGCACTACCGACTGTCTTGATTGGTGCTGATCCAGATCCAGTTCAATTTTAAGGAGATTTGGAGCCACGGAAACAAGTTCAGCCACTATGCATCCTTCGAATGAACCAGCGTAGATTCCACTAATTTCTTTAAGGTTTGGCAGTGATGTCTCGAGTTTCAAATTTTTGATGTTAGATTTCCCATGGAACTGAAGGGATTCAACATTTGGAGATTTGTTCAGAAGAGTCTGGAGCAGTTTGCTTCTCCTCAAATTCAAGTATTCTTCAGAATCCTTCCAGCAGCTGATACTATAGTGTTTAGCACAAATTCCATACTTTTCTGCGAAGAGAAGAATTTTGGATTGCCAGGGCCGATCGTACTAGGAACAGTTTGAAAAAATTAAACATTTTCTACGCTGTAATGGTGACGACTTACTTCAAGGTCAAAACTGAATTTTGAAAATGGAACTGCATCCTGGATACGATCCTCCATGAGCAAATAGAACTCGATGATACCCTTGGCTTCCTGATCATTCTTCTCATTGAACTCGACAAGTGGATGTAAGTTCTTTAGGTAATCCGAACAAGTCGTATTCCAATGTCTATTGACCTGACGGCAGTTAAGCAGGCCACTGAGACCCAGGTGCCCAAGAACTTCTTCCTGTATCTAAGGGTCATACATAAGCCGTTAGCGTTAGCTACTCAGGGCACTCGACTCCGATCCACTGTCTTGCAAGTCTGTAAAGTTGCTGCTACCACCTTGGGCTGAATTAACGCAGGGATGGCGGCTGCTTCCGTCAAGCAAAAACTGCAATGCTTCCGCACATGCTTCCGCCCAGTGCACTGGGCGGAAGTAGCGTCCGCCGTTGCCTTAATCCTACCAACTAATAAATATTATTTACTTACTTCAGGTGGTAGTATTGGTGTTTCCATTGTAAGACCTCCAGATGATGGTTAAAGAACTCGTGGGTTACGTGTAAAAGTTCTTGAGTACAGGGAAGGTAAGGAAGCTAACAACGATACCGTACACCCAAATGAAATGAAATGAAACCGATAAGAAAAAGAAAGAGAGCCTCGTCCGTCCTCCTTCTTCCTTCTCCTTCATGTGTTGCGTGGTGTCCGACTTTTTCGTTCCCGTTTTGCCGTGTAGCGTTGGGCATGCAAAAGTAGGTAATTTGAGGGCAACAGCATGGAAAGTAAAGTGCATCGTGCGTAAACGAAGCCAAGGATGTGAAGTATGAAGGTATCTACGCCGCGTGTTGCTACGGAAGACTGTTTAGCATAGATGTTGCTACCTTAACATGCTGTTTCAGTAATTTGCCTTGTCAAAATTAAGGGGGCCGAAGTAAAAAAAAAAGCTGAGGTAACGGTGTGGAACCATGCTGATGCTGCTGGCTTTTACATTCTGAAATAGCAGAAACATTTGGCTATAATTAATTAGTACGAAACAGCCAGTAAATGCTCTGCTATCAGCTACATATCGCCTCGCCAGCTCACCACTTGTGCACGGTTCAGGGATTCCTTTCTTCAGCCAAGAAGCGCGGTTATTATGCTTTTCCATGTAGTGTCTGTCTGTCTGGCTGGCTGTCTTGGTCAAACTTTCATAACATTTTTTAAAACAAACTTTTTTTTCCAAAATCCTTCACGTTTTCACAAATTTTCAAATTATTTTTTCCAAAAAAAAATTATTCTATTTGCGAAATTTTTCCATCTTGGACTCGGGAGTCACTCGGAATGAGTTTTTGTTCGGATTCGCCCAGCACGAATGTACAGGTTCATGAATTTTGTATCCCTGTTTAATCACTTTTCTCGGCAGTCAAACCCTTCAGCGGGAAAGGGAAACAACAGTCAGCTGATTTTAATTTTTAATTGTGTTGCTTTACGGGCGTAGACTCTTGTCCATCAATTAATTGTTTATTTCTGTAGAATTAATGGCTACGCCAGTTGGCATGTCTCCGGTGTAGCATACCTGATATCGCCCCTAATAATAGTACAATCACAACCATACCATTGCAATGGTTGGAAGGAACCAACAATTTCGTGAGAAGACAGCACGGATTGAATTTGTACTACCGAATCCAACACCAAGATCACAAAAAGCCGTGGATAAATTATTCGTGTGTGAAGTTTGTGAGAAGAGGTTCACACACAATAGCAGCCTAACTGCTCATAAGCGGCTTCATGAAGGAGTGGTAACTATACTAGCTACCACCATCATTCGTTTAATCAAGAGGTTCTAAATCTAAACTGTACATTTGCAGAGGCCCTATGTCTGCCCCTTTGACCACTGCACAGCCTCTTATTATAGGAGGCACCATCTTAACCGCCATATTGAGAGAACGACTCACGCTGATGTCCGCCCGGGATTTTCACCTGGTTTTACGTAAGTTACTAATCCCATGTTCTAATTTATAAAGTACCAAGCTCACTGTCACTGAAATGAACAATCTTTGTATCTTTAGGTGTCACGAAGATGGTTGCGCAGCTATCTTTAAAACATACAAGGCTCTTGTCCAGCATTTCAATCGTAGTCACTATAACGGGAATACAGTGAGAAAAGTAGAGGATCACTTAAAATGCCCATCGTGTGTAGAAAGATTCCTAAGCTTAACTCAGCTCAATAACCACAGGAGGCTAGCTCATCAAGATCTGCAGTATGAAATACCATGTTAATTAAAATAACCTAAGTGACGCAGCTCCTTATCTTCGTAGATGTAAAGTGTGTCGCCGAATATTCAACCTTGAAGCTGATCTCAAAACCCATGAGGCCTCTCACTTCAAGACCAAGGAACCTCGGCCTAAAATATGCACCGTCTGCGAACTCGAGCTTGAAAGTCTGGATGCTCTCGCAGAACATCGAGAAACAGAAGAACACCTCAAGCAGGAGGCTGCTGGTATATGACAGATACTGTGTTCTCGCTTAGTGTAGTTATTGCAGTATAAAATTTTGATTTTATTTTCATGTAGTCCGGACGTGCACCAAATGCCAAGTTACATTTACAACAAAAAGCGCTTACAATGCTCATTTGGTGACTCATGAGGAGGAGCGTACTGTTTACACATGCACGTATGCTGAAGGGTGTAACAAGTAAGAGTGAGGCTCTTCATATAGCAAAAAGATGCTAAGCATTTATTTTATATTATAGATCGTACTATTTTAAAAGGAATTTGAATCAGCATATCATACGCGTACATCAGAAAGAAGTTCACAAGCCGCCCAGGTGTTCAATTTGTAAGCGAGATTTCTCTACTGCGGTAAGAAATACTTTAATAGCTAATAATCCGCATAGCTAAATTGCATTTGTTTCTCTAGCAAAAGCTAAAGGAGCATGTGAAAGTTATCCATGCACCTGGATATAGGAGGACATCAACAAGGGTATATACACCCCGACCCAAGCTAGTTAAAGGCTTATCTGGAAAGCAAGGTACTTCTGGAGATGAGCTTCTGAAGGTCGTCAAGCCAGGACCGAAGAAGGGCACGAAGAGGCCTGAACCCGATGAAGACCAATCTACCAGTAACGGTTTTTAATTACCCACGATATGATAACCAACTAAATACGCTATGAAGTAAATACGATAACCCAGCTTGACCTTGATGTTGAGCTTTATTTTGACACTGATCGACACCGCTAGTCAACCGTCCTGTCGTCTGTACAGCCACATTATGACGAAAGAATTCACAGAAATCAGAATTTCAAGGGCATGCTTGACATGCTTTTTACTGGTGCATGCACCAGTAAAAATTTTGACTTCCAGCATTCAATGAGAAATGCGCAGAGCCGTCTGCATCGAATCCCTAGAGCATTTGTTGACCTCAGGTCAAGAGTCAAATTTCACTGACAAAAGATTCCCCGTAGAGGTGCGTTGTTCTTGACAACCAGAATAAGAGGCTGTAGGAGGCTCTATAATCTTTCTAATTTGCCCATCAAACGGCCTTGGAGGTCCATGGCCATGGAATTCGCGTCAGATGATTCTCTCTGAGCATTTTTTGTAATTGACCGCTGGCATTCAAAGTTTGAATTTTGTGTGTGACCTGTGGTCAGATAACTGGCGAGGAATCTGATTCAGACAATTTCAAGCACTTTCGATCGGCGACCACTGAAGTCGATCTCTAACCAGCTTCCTTGATATGCTGCATGCTAAATTAACCCTTGCACAACTCGCCCCATTCTGCGATTGCGCGGAGTAGTACTTCATTCTCTTCACTGCGCACTGCTGACCAAACCGCTCGCTAAAGCTATACCTTGGATTTCTGACATTCCTCGAGTCAATTCCTGACCTGCACCATCACCATGGCACGGACCATGAACTCAGGACCCAGGTGCAGAATTTGTGCCCGAGATCTCTTTACTTCGGTAAGAAATACTTAAAAAGTTAATAATCCGCAATAACTGAATTTCATTTGTTTCTCCAGCAAGCACTGAAGAACCATATGAAAGTTATCCATGCACCTGGACACAGCAAGAAATTCACAAGGACCCCTGCAATCCGAGCCAAGGAAGTTAAAGATTCATCCAGGAAGCAAGGTACTTCTGGAAATGAGCTTCTGAAGGCCGCCAAGCCAGGACCGAAGAAGGAAGCAAAGAGGCCTAAACTCGACGAAAACCAAGCATGATTTTATCTGAGGATAACGATTTATAATTACAGAAAGATTTTTGGTAGGTGTTCAAGCAGAATATTGTTCTTCAAAAAATTACCCCCTATAAATTACCTTATTATACCTCCTATTACTGGTTTTGATTTCATGTGCGATTTCGTTGACATTCCTGTAGTGCACTCACGTGAGGAGCAGAAGGGAATCCCTCAGTTCCTTGCACCCGTACTTGTGATGTCAATTCAGTTTCCTAGCAACGGATTGGAGAGGATGAAGGAATTATGGATCGCTCCGTCCCCAAGCCAAATTCCAGGATAAGAAATTCTGGCCCCCTAGCCCACCTTACGTAAATCCAATTCGGAGAAAACCTAAAATAGGGCTACTCGATCCCAATTCTCAAGTTTTTAACAGTTCCGACGGAGAACTCATTAAATTTACAGGAGCTCCAGCAGTATAGCCAGGGAGAGAACCATCAATCATTTAGGCATTCACCACCCTCGTCCCATTGTTCTTTCCCTGGAACCCCAATCCAATCACCAACCCTCGTCCGCCTTGGTGTTTGTGTGTGTCACCGTAACCCAGATTCGTAAAAGCATTACTCCGCGGCGTAATCACGAAAGAAAATGGTTAGCTTTCACCTTGAGTATGCAGAAAGTAGGGGCGAATCAGTAACCCACTTTCATTTCAATTCTTTTTAGTATTTCTTTTTCTCTTGCCTCCTTTAGTCTTTTAACGATGTTTTCTGACTTCTTAGTTCTAGAGCTTTTTTTTTCTTGATTAAGATCAACTCTCAGTATCAGAAAGCTTAGAATCTAGTTCAACGCCTGGATTTTGGAGGTATTCAGGAATTTGTTGCTGTCGCTGACTTCCGGTCTTTTGTCCCACTTCCTTCACCACCCCCTCAGAGTGACGACGAGGGAGGGTGCAGCAGGAGTACCCTGTTCTTGACGAGATGAGAGGCAAAAGTGTAAATTAAGAAATTTTTGGCACAACTTTCTCCACTTTACTTTTCACTTTTCTTCCCAGCTTTCTTGAGAAGAATTCCAATTTTTTCTTGTTTCTGTCCTGATTCCAATAAGACTTACCTGCGTGTCCTTTGTCGTCTGAAATATTCAGGGATTTGTTCTAACTAGTCCTCAGTATCTTCCCTGCTCCACTTCCCATCACATTCTCACCTACCACCACCTCGGAAGTAGGAAGTGGCCATTTTTAATTTCTAACCCCCCGGAACCATCCTACCATAAAATGGGTTTGTACTAAAGCACTGGAAAATTGAAAAGAAAAAGTTCCTTGCACGGTTTTAAGTTCCAAGGAGGAAGATGACTATGAGCAGTAGTGGATTGAGCGGTCGAGCCTCGAAGCACTACTATGGAATGAAATCCAGAGTAATTAAAAACTAACCAGTGATTTCATTATTCTGTGCTTTGCTTCAAATCCTTTGAAATTTCCTGGCCGTCAACCCCTTTTCGTAATAGAAAATAGAAAATTTTTAGCCAATATTAATTTTTTTTCGAATTTTTCGATTCAGTATTTTGTCTTTGCCGAAATTCTGTGTATGATTAAGTGCTAAATTAAATTGCATAATTTCATTTTTCAATATAAAAATTATATTCACTGCTGCTGCTTCATGGTGTAGAGGGAATGTCTTTCAATTCATATTGGACAAGCGGGTGAGCCCACTGTTAAAATGCTTGGAAAATTACGACTGTTAATAAAACGAATTTTACTTTTAGGTGTTCAAATGGGAAATGCATGCTGGGAACTTTATTGTCTCGAGCATGGGATTCAGCCGGATGGTATGATGCCAGCGGATCAGACCCTTGGGGCTGAAGATGACTCCTTCAATACATTCTTCTCAGAAACAAATGCTGGGAAGCATGTACCACGGGCAATATTTGTGGATTTGGAGCCCACCGTCATTGGTACGTAAAATTACTCCAGAGAGAAGGCATTAGTTTATTTAAGTTTTAAGATTCAATCACGAAGGTACTCTATTTTCCCCATCCCAAATGCATTTTAAATAGTAACTCTAGGTTCTAGAAGGTTTAATTCCTCTAATCACGCGACTCCACTCTGCTGAAGTCTTAAGTTTGTTTGAGGTGCTTTGGGGGAGGATTTTATTGTTTTATGATTTCATCAAACTTCATTTCATTTTATTTTATAGACGAAGTTCGGACTGGGACTTATCGGCAGCTCTTCCACCCTGAGCAACTTGTAACCTGGAAAGAAGATGCTGCCAATAACTACGCTCGAGGTAAAACAATGAGGGGAGGGGCTTGGGGAGGAAAAAATGTTGACAAGAGAATCTTTTTTAATTGCAGGTCATTACACTATTGGGAAAGAAATAATTGACGTGACGCTGGACAGAATTAGGCGCATGTCTGAACAGTGCCATGGACTCCAAGGGTTTTTAATTTTTCATTCGTTTGGTGGTGGGACGGGGTCGGGATTCGGTTCCCTTCTTCTTGAGCGGCTGTCTGTGGACTATGGGAAGAAATCCAAACTTTGCTTCTCCATTTATCCAGCACCAAGAGTAAGATTTCTTTTCCCAGCATTTTAGACAAGCAAATTAAAAGTTCATTGAATTTGATGCCAGGTATCAACTGCCGTGGTAGAGCCTTACAATTCCATACTTTACACCCATACAACATTGGAGGTAGGGTTTACAAATGGATAAAAGATTTTTGATCTAAACAATGAAATTGAATGAAAAGGAATTTAATTTTTTTTTAAATTTTTAGCATTGTGACTGTGCCTTCATGGTGGACAACGAGGCTATCTTCGAGCTGTGAGTAAATTGGACTTCCACCTATTGCTGCAATGCGCATGTCTCCTCCCGCCATGTTAATTTCCCTCCGTTTCCTGGCATAGGTGTTATCGGAATCTCAATATTGAGCGACCAAGTTATACGAATTTGAACCGCCTGATTGGACAAGTAGTTTCATCAATTACAGCCTCGCTTCGATTTGATGGAGCATTGAACGTGGACTTGAATGAATTCCAAACTAATTTGGTTCCATACCCAAGAATTCATTTTCCACTCGTAAGATTTTTTTAATGAATAACTAACAAAAGAAAATATTAAAACCATGCTGGAATTTTCCAGGCTACCTTTGCTCCAGTTGTCTCAGCCGAGAAGGCTTATCACGAGCAAATCAGCGTTGATGAAATAACGAAAGCCTGTTTCGATCCTGCGTAAATCCGCTTTACAAACATTCGCTTTAAAATTGTATTTTTAGATTTGAGAATTTTATTCTTCTAGAATGCAAATGGTCCTCTGTGACCCAAGGAGAGGAAAGTACATGGCAGTGTGCCTACTCTACCGTGGAGACGTTGTTCCCAAAGATGTCAATGCAGCCATCGCCTCAATTAAACAAAAACGAACCGTCCAATTCGTAGATTGGTGCCCTACGGGGTTCAAGGTAAAATTAAATCGGAATATCAGCGGCTGTGACCTAGCACTTCATGCTTTCTGTTTTCCCAGGTCGGAATAAATTACCAGCCGCCGACGGTAGTACCCGGTATGCGAAATTCACATCCACTATTTTTTGAATATGCTAATTTCCTTTGAATTTGTAAAGGGGGTGATTTGGCAAAAGTTCAGAGAGCTGTTTGCTGCTTGTCCAATACGACGGCCATTATGGAAGCTTGGGCTCGGCTGGATCACAAGTTTGATTTGATGTATGCTAAACGAGCTTTTGTCCACTGGTACGTCGGGGAAGGAATGGAAGAGGGTAAGCGGAATACGCAGAGGGAATACGCAGAGAGATAATCATGACACTATCCTAACGCTTCCCTCATGTACTGTTTCTAGGTGAGTTCTCAGAAGCCAGAGAAGATATTGCAGCACTGGAGCTTGACTATCAGGAGGTTCAGGAATCCGCAGGAAGTGAAGAAGAGATGTAAGCTACTCGTAGGGAATTTCTGATTCCCAGTACATGCACGCTGACAATCCTATACAATCTACAATTTTCTGAGTTTTACCTTGACACAGTTTAGCCTAGTATGTAGATTAAATTTTCACAAAATCAAAAGGGAAAAGACGATGGGCAATCGTTACTCCAGCCCACTTCACTATCACTGTATAAAGCGTAATGTTACAGTTAGTATAATTAAGGAAATATGCAATAAGTTTGGAGCCAAAACGTGCCCGTCTGGAAATCCGTCCAAGGAGCGAAGGTCTAAATATGCAAAGCACCTGCTGCTATGCATTGACTTTCGACTTCAGTCTTTTAGATTTCTTATTCTCTTACATGCCATACATTCCTAATAGAATTGTGGCGTTTTAATTCCTAGTAGTTAAGCCTTGATGTAGATATCTGCATGCAAGCGTACCGTAAGCTGTGATTTTAGTTGTAAGGGTTGGTGAAGAATCACCTATGGGGAATGCCATAACCGTTAGTATGGGTGCTAGAGTCTGCCCTGATCAGCTTGATGGCTAAAAATAGTGTATTTAATTAATGATCTTGTATGTTAGAATTTAGAATAAGGCGTTGGGTATTATGATATAAATATTAATGGTATTGTATTCATACGGGTTGGACAGATGAAGATTGGCAGAAAACGAAACTCCCCCAGCGTCCTGCCATTACCTTTAGCGGTTTTCCAGAAGGGTCGTCCTCGTCTCTATTGAATTTTTTAATAAGAACTGGAATTGATTTATCATCAGGATCTCCCTGTCCAAGTTGGAAATATTTGTTCCAGCCTATAGAAAACAAAAGGATATCTTAGAAATTTATCCATGCCGTTGCATTATGATTTCACATGAGCTTGAGCTCTGACTTACCCCATCCATAAACTTCTCCAATTTTTGAGTAATGCTAAAGAATGTCGAGCACCTGCAGCGATTGCAGCGACTGGATTATGGCCAGAGCCTAAGTCGACTGGATAGGGTTCCTTGACTACTTCGGCCAGGTCAACTGACCCTAATTGACCAACAGAATTCCAACCGAAAGCGTAGATATCTCCATCAGATGTGAGAACAAGGGAGTGCCAGCCCCCACAGGCGATGTCAGTTACCGTACATGGTAAATCATCAAAGAACTCTACCCTCGTTGGTTTGTCACAATTCAGTATGATATCCTGGTGACCAAGTTGACCTCGACTCCCATTGCCTTAAACATCATAGAACGATGATGCTCCGTATATTAAATTCAAGAATAGGGAAAAACGGTAACTTACCAAAGGAATAAACCGCACCAGCATCATTGAGAAGAAGCGTATGATCAAACCCAGTTGCAATTTTTGTAATTGTCATTCCTTCACATAGAAACAAGACGTCTGGCCACTTGTAAATCCTTGCATTACTATCAACCGCAAACAGGTCGTCATCATTGGCTGAAATGAGGGTAAGATTGACAGGGGATGGTGGTGTGATGTCCACTAAGACTTGACGTTTCACTTGTCCATCATTGTTAGAATTGAAGGTAATTTTGTAGAGTTTGTGGAGCACAGTGGAGAGACCGTAAAGAGCTGAACCACAGATTTCAACTTTATCAATTTTTAAATCCTTTGAAAATATTTCAATAAAATCTGGAATACCGAATCCTCTGGTAAACCATGTATGAGTACAAGATGATTTGGTATAGACGAAGAAATCCAAGGTTGACACAGCCGAGGCAATATCTTCACCCACCTTCACTGGTACTTTACAAAGTTTATGAGGAGAGATGCAATTGAATTCGTCCATGCCACAGTAATAGAGGTATTGTGACACGGACATGGCGATTGAAGTTATAGAATTCACTTACTAGATGCGGGGGAACTTATTCATCGACCAAGCAGCTTGTCGATTGACTCGTACTGCCAATTTGTTTCCTCTAGTTTCTTTGCTTCGTTTCTGAGGAAGGTAAGACGCTTGAGATGTTCCGTTGTTTGACTTCTTTCCGCATAGGATTCGCCAACAATGCCCAAAGCCAAGCGTTCAATGTTCTTCTCTTCAGCCTTGGACAACTTTTTTGAAGGTTTTCGTGGCCGTGAAGATGCAGAACCGTAGATGCTGCTAGTGGTGGCAGCAGAGGCTGGAGTTGCTGCCGTAGCTGAAGAGGTTGCGGCACTGGCGTCGGTTAATTGGGGAGTTGATGGAGGAGATGATGGCGAATCTGCTGCGCTCATTGCCACCCTGAGCCTGAAAAAAGGAACAAAATACATAACGTTACAATGCTTTCTCAACAATGATCAGCATTCAGTATGAGTTACTCAATAACATTTCTTTATACCAGTGACAGGAACAGGAAGGAATGTAATGCGGACACTATGAACGAAGGCTGAGTGAGACTGACGATTGACCTTACTTGTATTAGTAGCAGGTAGAGGCTATGCCACCAACGCTTATGAAAACGTTTTTTGGAACAGGGTCGAACAGTATAATCGATCACAAAGCCGAAAGGTACTGGTGATCGATCGATCAAATCGTTGTTTTGCAGAAAATCATAAAAAAAATAAAACAAAAATACTGAATTCGGGAACTGCGATTCCCGCTTCTTGAAAAGATCAAAACGAGATTTGCAATAGTACAGAACACAGCACAATAGATTTAATTAGTATAAGTAAAAAGTGATTTAGAAAATAAATCAAAAGAAAAAAACCTCTATGAATTAATTCAAGTTAGTTAAGCTTCAAGTCAAGAAAATTAGTCACAGAGTGCAGGATAATTATTTAGAAAAAAATAAAAGTGGAAGAGAGGATTTCGAAGGAACCTTGGAATTTCTTTTCTTCACAACTTGAACAAGTGAGGCTTCTTCTTTTCCTTATTCAATTTGGCCTTCCAGTCCACAGAGAGGATCTGATGGTAGACCGAGCTTGGTACTTTTCCCAGATAATTTCCAGCCTTCACCAGTTTCTCCAGATTTCGAGCGATGTAAAGGAAATATGCTTCGGACAAACTGATTTTTGAGCTGAAATTATCGTAGTCGAATTTAAGGTTGGGATCGTCCAAGTAATGATTGAAGGAGTCGTTCATATGTCTTAAGATGTCCAGAATCTCGTCCTCATTCGTGCTCAAAACTTGGAACTGCTTTTCTTTGGTCTGATCCACGGAGTTTAAGAAAAGTTCACCCAGCTTGCTAAGTCTGAGCAGGGAATGGAAAAAACGGATGGCATCTGACAGTGAAATTAGAGAAAAAAGAAATTGTAAAAATTAAATGGATTAAATCGTGAAACTCTGGAATTCATGCTTACATTGTTCTAGGAAAGGCTCGCACTGAATAGAGCCACAGACAGAGAGTACACGCTCCATCATTCGCATGAAGCCGGCATTGTTGTGGTAAGTAAACGTAGCAGGATTAATATCTTTGATGTACCCATTCTGGACGACATGGTAGGTGGTCCTGTTAATGAGAGGAAGGATAGACAGCTGGACCAGTAGCTTATACCCGGAGACAATATTGTAGTGATTTGGATGAAGGTTCTTTTCCTCATACTCCTGAAGTAGAGCCATTCCGGCTGAGAGCATCCCATTTCCTACCAATTGTTGGAAGGCTCGTGAAAAATGGACCATGACATTTTCTTCAAGGTAGCCTTGTGTCTTCTCTTCGCCACACTCTGAGACGGTGCATTTCCAAACGGCGTTTCTCAAGACTGAACTTGGGTTCGTGGGAAGCAAAAATCCTGTACAACCAGCACTAAGAAAAAAAAATTAACTCATAAAAATTTTAAATCAGTGCAAATTTTTTTTCGCTACAATAATATTTACCTGGTACAGCGCAGAGCAGAGAAATAAGTTCCATTTTCCGTAGGATCTGAGCAGCGTAGGCAGTCACAGCCAGGGTACAGGTTGAAGCCTCGGAGCTTGGCGATGCGTGACTCCTCACCCAATCCACGCAATGGTTGGTTGTCATAACTGATTGTTAGGATGTCACCAGCCTTGATGTCACGAATTGCTTTGAATTCACCGAACTGGTTCTCTTCATGCATCTTTACAAGGCAATTCGGCATGCAGCTGTGCGAAAACCCACGGCCTTGGCACCCCTTGTAAATTACTCGCATGTACCTGCAATGCGAGGTAATGAAAACTACATTGTATAACCGCACTGGGTGAATCCTTTACATGAAACTTACGATTTGTAATAGCCAAAGCTATGCTTAGAATCCAGAGCATTGGCCATAATGGTCACCACAAGACGGGTCAGTTCCGATGGAGATATAAATGACTTTGGGAAATGGCATTGCTTATAAATAAATTTTCGGATGAAGAGACCAACGCCCTCAACGCCATTTTCCTTGTGGAAAATCCTTTCTGCATGAGTCT
>JABASM010000626.1:0-20456 GCA_019776545.1 Brachystomella parvula
GAGATGCTGTATAAAAATTTTTTAAAAAACATCTAACGGGGCGGGGGAGGGGCAAATCCTCCAGCAAAATTGGCCGTCATCCTTTGAGCTGTACAATTTAATTAAATAAAAAAATCGAATTGGCCGAAAAATAAGATTTTGGATTATTTCCTAAGAAATAATCGATCGCGGATTATCATTAATTTGCTTTATGTGAAACCCAGGGTGTTTTAAGCACTGTTGTTCCGTTCGTTACCCGGTTAACGAACGGAACAACAGTGCTTAAAACACCCTGGTGAAACCCATCACCTTTTTCCACCCTTGTTTTCGCACTCCAATCCGCTGTTGCCAACAATGCGATTTTAGTAGTATTATATAGTCAAACCAACTCTCAAGTAGTGTCCGCGAGGCGGCCGATGACGCATTAATCCACCGACGAATGAGGCATGTCAGGTGTCCTACAGTTCACTCGAGATATAATGACACTTTTTGAACTTGCCACCGCCCCAAACTGTATGCAACGCTGTGCAGTCTAGCGCTGCGGCTAGTTCAAAAAGCGTCGCTCTATCTCGAGTGATC
This sequence comes from Brachystomella parvula, assembly GCA_019776545.1. NCBI lineage: Eukaryota > Metazoa > Arthropoda > Collembola > Poduromorpha > Brachystomellidae > Brachystomella > Brachystomella parvula. Next base: position 559 of record JABASM010000626.1, read on the forward strand.
TGCAGTAGTTCTTAAAGTCCGAATAAATGTCAAAGGTCAACTTACTTAAAACGGACAACTATTTCTTATGAGAACAGAAAGTTGGTGAGGGGCCGAGGTTGACCTAGTACCTCCAGTACTCCTGTGAGCTGCTAGATATAAATCGAGAACTATAAAAGCTTTTCAAAAAAATTCTTTTTGCAAATATTATAAATTATAAATTCAGTCGGAGGGCTCGGAATTCATTCAAAATGACTCGAAATTTATTCGAGATGATCCGAAATTTATTTTTAATTACTTAAAAGTCATTCGGAAAGACTTGAAATTCAATCCAAATGATACGAAAGTCATTCGAATTGACTTGAACTCCACGAATAACCTGAATTGGGAATGGCTCGAAATTCATTTCAAATTACTCGAAATTCATTGGGAAGGGCTTGGAATGCATTACGAATGACCTGAAATTCATTCAAAGCAGCTCGGCATTTATTGATGGCTCGAAATTCATTTTCAATTACTTAAAAGTCATTCGAAATGACTGGAAATTCAATCCGAATGATTCGAAAGTCATTCAAATGACTTGAAATTTATTCTGAATGACTTGAAATTCATTCCTAATGACCTGAAATTCATTTGAAATTACTCGAAGTTTATTTAGAAGGGCTTCGAATTCATTCCGAATGACCTGAAATTCATTCGGAATAATCCGAAATCCATTTAAAGGTACTTGAAATTCATTCGGAATGACTCGGAAATGAGGCCATTTGGAAGTGGTTCCTATTCCCTCCTGCGTCGGTGGGTTTATGAAGAAAAAGAGGCGGGCCCAGAGACTTGTGTGTATTATTCGGCTCATAGCTCGCTCTGCTGCTGCGAGTTGAGATTGGGAGATGGAATGAAAAAGAGGGTGTTTAATTTCCACGTCAGAAATATTCCTCCTCTTCTTTCCTTGGTTCTTGTCTTGGTTCTGGTGGAAAGTAGTTCTTCTGGGCTTTGACTTGATTTGACAGACAGCCGATAAAAAACTGCGTTTTCTTGGCCACGGATTAATTTAATTAAGGTTTAGATAAGTTCCTGGGTACTTCAGGTAGGAAATTCTAAGTCTCTGCTCCAGCAACCCTGGGACATCGCTCCATAATTTTGGTGAGTAATCCTTCCAATTGCTGACATAAATTAAGATTAGAATTCCGGCGACTTGGCCTCCTGTGTCCTGTACTCCCTCCCCTCCCTCCGAAACAATACAAACGAGACCAGTGTAGAGTGACGATAGTTCTATCCTCTGACTCACCGGTTCATCAACTTGGACCTTTTTAGATAGTAGCCAAACCCTATCTCCCTTTCGTTAAAGTGGGTGTTTTTCTAATTCTCGTTAGAAAATAACACGTAACAGGTGAGTGGACGAGAATGTCAAAAAGTGCACTGAACTGAAACTATTGGGTTCATGTCACGAATCGAGTCCAGTCAGACCCAGGAGTAGCTGGAACACAATTGAAGGCTGTTTATTCACAATCTAATTAACAGTAATTATTATTGAACTTATTTACAGATTTTGAGAGGCGAATACCATTTCAGAAACTTGTCCAAGCGATCGTTAGCATCTCAGCAAAATGTCGACAGGAATTATCCCGATCCGATTCCAGGAGCATCTCCAGGTAATTATTTTAAGCCTATTAGTAATATACCCTCTTTTTCGATAAACCTTTGGAGATGGCATGTACGAAAGCTCGTGTAGTTGTGACGCCTCTTGCTGATTTGTTATCGTCACGCCCACCTCCTTTCAGTATTATAAAGGCATGAAGGGATCATAAGGGATGTCCTCTAGGCACTTGATACCATAAAATATGGGGATCGCCATTTTTTATCATTGTTTATTTTTTGCAGCTCACAAGCATTGGGATCAACCAAGCAAACATCAGCTTCAATAACCTTACGATGGAGTCTGATAAGTTCATTTGTGTCCGAGAAAAAATCGGAGAATCGGCACAAATTGTCATCATTGACATGAGTGACCCTACCAGCCCAATTCGAAGACCTATCACGGCTGACTCCGCAATTATGAATCCTGCCAGTAAAGTAATTGCACTCAAAGCCCAGAAAACCCTACAAATATTCAACATTGAGATGAAGAGTAAAATGAAATCACATGCGCTACCGGAGGATGTAATTTTTTGGAAGTGGATTTCATTGAACACCATCGGAATGGTAACGGATACAGCTGTTTACCATTGGAGCATGGAGGGAGACAGTGTTCCACAAAAGATGTTCGACCGACATTCCAGTCTTGCTGGAACGCAAATCATCAATTACCGAACTGATCCTAAGCAAAACTGGCTCCTTCTTGTCGCTATATCAGCGCAGGTAAAAAATACTCCAGGCTTGGCGGGTTTGCGTATTCTAACGACTGTTTCTTTGGTAGCAAAATCGTGTTGTCGGGGCCATGCAGCTGTATTCAGTTGAGAGAAAAGTCAGCCAACCTATTGAAGGTCATGCTGGAACGTTTGCACAAATCAAGCTTGAAGGAAACGCGGAACCCTCCAATCTGCTCTGCTTTGCTGTTCGGAATACCGCCGGTGGAAAGGTGAGAAACATCTCAATCTTGTTTCGAATTATGGTTCTGATTTGCCTATATCTTCTTAGTTGCATATTGTGGAAGTGGGCGGAGCTGTTGCAGGAAATCAGCCATTCCCAAAGAAAGGAGTTGACGTTTTCTTTCCTCCAGAAGCACAGACTGACTTTCCAGTCGCAATGCAGGTAAAAATAGCAAATGATTTCCTTCCGCCCGGTTTCTCAATTCCTTCCGAATTATTCAGGCAAGCACGAAGTATGACATCATCTACTTAATCACCAAGTTTGGCTACATTCATTTGTACGACTTGGAAAGTGGTCAGTGTATCTACATGAACCGGATAACTTCGGACACGATCTTCGTTACAGCACCGCATGAGCCAAGCGGCGGAATTCTTGGTGTCAATAGGAAGGGGCAGGTGAGTTGGGAGGGAAGTGCCAATCGCTGCAAGAGAATTAATAATCCTTGTTTTAGGTTTTGTCAGTGACCATTGACGAAGATACCATCGTCCCATACATTGTAAATAACTTGTCGAATCAGGACTTGGCCCTCAGTGTTGCTTTTAGAAACAGCTTGAGTGGGGCGGAAGATTTGTTCATCCGGAAGTTCAACACCCTGTTCCAGAATGCTCAGTATCAGGAAGCGGCTAAAGTTGCTGCGCAAGCGCCTAAGGGAATTCTACGAACTCCTCAAACAATCCAGCGATTCCAGCAAGTTGCAACTCAGCCAGGGCAGACTTCTCCGCTGTTGCAGTACTTCGGCATTCTTCTTGACCGGGTAAGCTCATCGCTTGTCTCCGAATATGTTCAGTTTGACTAAATGCGTCTCTCGGTTGCAGGCTCAGCTGAATAAATACGAATCCCTCGAACTCTCTCGCCCGGTTCTTCAGCAAGGGAAGAAGCAGCTGATGGAGAAATGGCTCAAAGAAGATAAATTGGAATGTTCCGAGGAGCTAGGAGATTTAGTGAAACAAGTTGACCCAACATTAGCGTTATCTGTCTACCTGAGAGCAAATGTTCCAAATAAGGTCAGTATTCAGCTTAACGTTGCCGTAAAATTGCTGAAGCAAGTATTAGTTTCACTGTTTTATTTTTATATTCCAGGTCATTCAATGTTTTGCGGAGACGAGTCAGTTCAACAAAATCGTGTTGTACGCAAAGAAAGTAGGGTACACTCCAGACTATGTTTTTCTTTTGCGTAATTTAATGAGGGTCAATCCAGATCAGGGCGTTGGGTTCGCTCAGATGCTTGTTCAAGATGACGAGCCTTTGGCAGATATTAACCAGGTACGAATGAAAATCAAAGCTGTTGGGGTGAGTAGCTATAAATCACTAATTAAATTTTTTGTAGATCGTTGACATTTTCATGGAGCAGAATATGGTGCCACAATGTACTTCATTCCTTTTGGACGCTTTGAAAAATAACCGACCAGCTGAAGGTCCTCTGCAAACAAGACTCTTAGAAATGAATTTAGTTGCTGCACCGCAAGTAAGTCCATTTTTGGTGCAATTTTATTTCGGACAGCCTGCATGCAGCAAAAATTATTAACACGTATTGCTCATAGGTAGCAGATGCCATTTTAGGGAATCAAATGTTTACACATTATGACAAAGCACACATAGCTCAGATGTGTGAGAAAGCTGGACTTTTGCAACGTGCGTTGGAGCATTACACTGGTAAGCCATTCTGGAAATTTCGCTGCTGTTGAAAATATTAATTTTACAAAATTCCAGACTTGTATGACATCAAAAGAGCAGTTGTTCATACTCATTTGCTGAATGCTGACTGGTTGGTCACTTATTTTGGTTCGTTGTCCGTTGAGGATTCTTTGGAGTGTTTGAAGGCAATGTTGACAGCTAACATTCGACAAAATCTCACCATCTGCGTCCAAATTGCAACAAAATATCATGAGCAGGTAATAATTAATAGGGTGGAGTTGTTTTTTTTTTGTTTTTTTTGTGAACGAAATTCGATACCATTTGTAATTCACAGCTAACAACCAAAGCCCTCATTGACTTGTTCGAGTCATTCAAGAGTTACGAAGGACTATTCTATTTCCTTGGCTCTATCGTCAATTTCAGCCAGGACTCCGAGGTTCATTTTAAGTATATCCAAGCAGCATGCAAAACAGGTCAGATCAAAGAAGTGGAGAGAATTTGTCGTGAATCAAATTGTTACAACGCGGAGCGTGTCAAGAATTTCTTGAAAGAAGCAAAACTAACTGATCAGCTCCCACTCATCATCGTCTGTGACCGTTTTGACTTTGTTCATGACTTGGTCTTGTATCTTTACCGAAACAGTCTGCAGAAGTACATTGAAATCTATGTCCAAAAGGTAAGTTCATGTGCACTTATCTAAGATAAGGAATGATTCACTTGGTAATTTTATGTGTTCCACACAGGTGAATCCGTCTAGACTTCCGGTAGTTGTTGGTGGGCTTTTGGATGTGGACTGTGCCGAGGATGTTATCAAGAGCCTCATCATGGTCGTTCGAGGACAGTTTTCCACGGATGAGTTGGTCGAAGAAGTCGAGAAGCGAAACCGCCTCAAGCTTCTTCTGCCATGGTTGGAATCTCGTTCGCATGAAGGAGTCGTTGAGCCTGCAACCCATAATGCCTTGGCGAAAATTTACATCGACAGCAACAATAATCCCGAGAGATTCTTGAAGTGAGTAATGACCGATGACTGTCTCACCATTTGGAAAAAATTAAACACGATTTGAATATTTTTAGGGAGAACCAGTACTACGACAGTCGCGTGGTTGGAAAATACTGCGAGAAGCGAGACCCTCATCTTGCCTGTGTAGCATATGAGAGAGGGAACTGCGACCGTGAGCTGATCAGCGTTTGCAATGAGAATTCCCTCTTCAAGTCTGAGGCTAGGTTCGTTGTTGTATTCTACCCCTGTCATTTGAGGATCTCTATTATTCGGTTTGGTGTTTGCAGGTATTTAGTTCGTCGCCGTGATCCTGAATTATGGGCAGAAGTTTTGAACGAGGAAAATCCATACCGTCGGCAACTTATTGACCAAGTTGTTCAAACAGCACTTTCCGAGACACAAGATCCAGAAGATATTTCAGTCACAGTGAAGGCGTTCATGACTGCAGATCTACCGAATGAACTCATTGAGCTCTTGGAAAAAATTGTGCTGGATAATTCAGTATTTTCGGATCACCGGTAAAGCTCTTTCTGTGAGCTTGAAATGGCTTTCCTTACTGAATTTTAATAATTTTTTTAGCAATCTGCAAAACTTGCTGATTCTGACTGCTATCAAAGCTGATCGGACTCGAGTCATGGAATATATAAATCGGCTTGATAACTACGATGCCCCTGATATCGCAAACATAGCAATCAACAACCAACTTTACGAAGAAGCTTTTGCAATCTTCAAGAAGTTTGATGTCAACACCTCAGCCATTCAAGTTTTGATTGAAAATGTCAGCAACTTGGATCGAGCTTATGAGTTTGCTGAGAGGTGTAATGAACCTGCAGTCTGGAGTCAACTTGCCAAAGCTCAGCTTCAGAAGGGCCTTGTGAAAGAAGCAATTGACTCATACATCAAAGCTGATGATCCTTCTGCTTACGTGGATGTCGTTGAAACTGCTCACAAGACTGGTAAACGAAAATATTTTTCGTAAATAGCAGTACCTTTATGGCTTATTTTACGTTTCGTTTGCAGAAAGCTGGGAAGATGTCGTGAGGTATTTGCAGATGGCTCGGAAGAAAGCAAGGGAATCTTACATTGAGACCGAATTAATTTACGCCTATGCCAAGACAGGACGGTTGGCCGACCTTGAGGAGTTCGTCTCTGGGCCTAATCACGCCGACATTCAGAAGGTGAGTTACATGGCTTGATTAAAGTCAAGAAGTTGAAGTTTGAAAACAAAATTTCCTTCCCAGATTGGTGACCGATGCTTTGATTCCCGAATGTATGATGCTGCCAAACTTCTCTACAACAATATTTCCAATTTTGCACGACTGGCAATTACGTTAGTTCACTTGCAAGAGTACCAGGGAGCCGTTGATTCAGCAAGAAAGGCCAACAGGTGAGTCTTTTTAAAATTTGCACATCGAATTTATAGTTGACAAATTTAAAATTATTCCAGCACTCGAACATGGAAAGAAGTTTGTTTCTCTTGTGTGGAATCTGGGGAGTTCCGTCTCGCTCAGATGTGTGGACTCCACATTGTGGTTCATGCGGATGAGCTCGAGGATTTGATCAACCATTATCAAGACCGTGGTTATTTTGAGGAACTGATTAACTTGTTGGAGGCTGCTTTAGGGCTAGAGCGGGCCCATATGGGGATGTTCACTGAACTCGCTATCCTTTATTCCAAGTACAAGCCAGAGAAAATGAAGGAACATTTAGAACTGTTCTGGTCCCGTGTTAACATTCCAAAGGTAAAATATAATAAAGATAAATTCTTGGATCAACTCCGAAAATTCTGGTTATGTTTAGGTGCTACGAGCGGCAGAGCAAGCACATCTATGGGCGGAATTAGTCTTTCTGTATGACAAGTATGAAGAATATGACAATGCAGTGACGGCAATGATCGCACATCCCACAGAAGCATGGAGGGAGTCTCATTTCAAGGACATCATCACCAAAGTTGCAAACATTGAGCTCTATTACAAAGCGATTCAGTTCTATCTCGACTACAAGCCTATGCTCCTAAATGATTTACTCCTCGTCCTCGCTCCACGTATGGACCATACCAGATCAGTCTCATTCTTCACAAAGGTAAAACACCCTTGGAAGTGTAGCCTCCTACAAAATATTTTAGGATTTTATTAGTTTTTGCTTATTGTGTAGGTGAATCACCTCCAACTAGTGAAGCCTTATTTACGAGCAGTTCAAAGTTTAAATAACAAAGCTATCAATGAAGCCTTGAACAACTTATTGATTGAGGAGGAAGATTACCAAGGCCTCCGTACCTCAATTGATGCTTTTGATAACTTCGACAATATTGCGTTAGCTCAGAAACTGGAGAAGCATGAGCTGATTGAATTCAGGCGAATCGCTGCCTACTTATACAAAGGTATGAGTCAATTCTTCGTAAAAAAAAATTTCATAGCTGTAATAATTTATTCTAATACTGTCTTTCTCTGGTGTACTAGGAAACAACCGGTGGAAACAATCTGTTGAGCTCTGTAAAAAGGATAGACTCTACAAGGCAAGTCTCAATCACTGCTCTTAGAGCCTCAAAGATTAAGTAGTAGTTAATTTCTTTATTCTTTGAAATTAGGATGCAATGGAGTATGCGGCCGAGTCAAAGAATTCAGATATTGCTGAAGAACTTCTCAGCTGGTTTCTGGAGAAGGGAAACCACGACTGTTTTGCTGCCTGCCTCTTCCACTGCTATGACCTCCTCCATCCCGATGTCATATTAGAGCTCTCATGGCGTAACGGAATAATGGATTTTGCTATGCCATATCTTATCCAAGTCTTGCGGGAGTACAGAACAAAAGTAAGAAACTTTTCATGTTGCGACTCGACTATTTTTGCTGATTTTTTTTTTTTGATTTTTTAGATTGATAAGCTAGAGGAGATGGAAATGCAGCGAGTCGAAGACGGAAATACTGGAGAACAGAAAAGCATGATTATAGGTGAATCTTATTGCTAATGGAAAAAGCTTGGAAATTACGAGCGATGGCTTAAAATCTTTTTTTTTTCATGGTTCTTGCAGAGCCTCCATTGATGCTTACGGCGGGCCCAGGAATGATGGCACCTGGCTATCCTCCTCAATACACCAATGCCTACGGTTCCACTAATCCCTATCCAGGTTACGGAGGGATGTAAAAGTAGACTAGGGTTCTGTTAAGTTATTTATAATTATGAAGCATCCCCTCCCTTAGCACCTTCTAAATTGGAATCATGTAATTCATAAAGAAATCAACTGAATTCCGTTCTTAATGTTATTGAATGAGTTGGACATGTTTGGAAATCTCTTCCTCACTGTGTATCTCAACCTAACTCCTGTTAATCTGCTCGTTAATAATTATTCCAACTATTTCATTTGTTAGTCGAAACTATTCTAAGAATAAGGAACTAACTTAATTAAATTACTTTAGAGAAAAGGAGATCACAAATAAATTACACGATTTAATGACAGATAATTACTGAAAAGACTAACTGCTTTTATTGACTCTCAAAAAAAAAAATGCTGAAAGTGAGGGAGCAGATCTTCCACCTTCTCTGATATTATATTAGATATTAGAAACTAGGGTAAAGGAAGGGAGAAGCATTGCAATAAAGGAGCCGTTGCTCTTCCCCGCATTCATTTACTTGGACTGAACAAAGTTTTGGAGTTTCGTCAATAGCTGTACGTAAAGTGAGTGCTCGTAGTTCGTACAGTACTTCGACATTTTATCTACGACGTCATTCGTCACTCCACGCTCCTCTAGCATGTTCATGAAAAGGTCATACAAGTACTAGAAGAAAGAAAGTACTTTAGTGCCTTTATATTCATTATTGCTTTTCTGTAACGTACCCCGTCCAAAATTTCCCCAGCAACTGCATACGTGCTGTCTTTAGATTCACCCTCATAGATTGCCACTTCATCAATGACAAACAAATCATCTGAAAACATTTCCCAAATTATAGCATGGCTACTTAAAACAAATGCGGATACCGGCGGCAGGAAGCTTACTGTATTCTTCTTGATTTTCTCCTTCTGTATCATCGGCTGCGTATGAGCAACTGAAAGTCAATGTCTGTCCACCTTTGACAATATCCACATCGAACTGAGGTTTAGACTTCATCTGGACTTCTTCTGGGTTAGCAGCATTGTCTGGCACGGGCTCTGCGTCCACTGTATGATTCACATTCAGAGTGATGGCGATCCTACAAATGAATGATATGACACGTTGTGGATTCCAATAAGACTTGACTTCATCTCTCAACTTACGACTCGTCATTAAATTTCTTAGTGAATGTGAGGACAGAGTCTTCAAATGTCACTTGGAAGTCTTCAAAACTCTTTGGCGGTGTCTGACACGACTTTTTCTCTGTTGCAATTTCTTCATTGAGAAAGGTCACCAGCTCTTCGTCGCCTGATACAGGGGGATTACAGTTAATGATAGACTAACAGTTGATAATGCTGTCAAGTATTTATTTCTTACCTTTGGTACGAGCGTTGTGCATTTGCATGGACCTGTACGGATTTCATCATGCTAGAGGAGGGCATGGCCGTTGTGGACTTCTTGGCAACTTCCAAGGGTTTCACTCCAAAGCGTCCAGCGTCGACTGTCGAAGATGAGAAAAGGCGACCGCCCGCTCGGAGACTGACACGATTCATAGCAAGTCGAAACATTTTCTTCGCAAGCAATAATTAAATTGAATAAAACAACAAATGAAATTAATTGCGAAGACCGGCTACGAAACTTTGGAATGCTTCTCCACCCGTGTCTCCTCTTTTAAATTATTTGCGGGAGAGCACGAGAAAATGTCAGACTCTCTGCGCTTGGCAGCGTTTAGGGCAATAATTACTTTCCCATCGAAAATAATCAGCGCAAGAAGGAAAAATTTCAGAACGAAAAGTTTTTTGATTGACAAATGCTTGATCTTGTGCAGCGATTTGATAAAATAAGCTTCAGAAATTGATGTAAAATTTTTGCAAAACGCCCATATCTACATTGATTGTCAAAGCGCGGGATGTCACCGTCTGTCTGATCTGTCTGATGCTGAGAAAAGTTGAGTGACCCAGCGATTGCCGAAAAACCGAAATAATTTTTGGTTCTCCGTTTCAGTGCAGTAAAAGCGTCGGCCTGTCGGTGACACAGCTTTCCATTCTTGTTTCTGATTGTTAATCGAAGGCAAGAATCCGGAATGGGAGAAGTTCGATCGGAATACCGATTAAAGTCTCCTCCAACAGATGCTGTGTCTGCTGTCAAGTTTTGTCCACAAACTTCCCAGTATTTAATTGCTTCATCATGGGATGCTACGGTCCGACTCTATGATATTAATACCAATACCATTCGTACATCAGTTTAAGCATAGCCAGTACCCAGTCCTTGACTGTGTTCTGCCGGTAAGCTTCTCACCAGTTTCCGAGCTGGTTGAGTTATGAGGAAAAGCCATTGTTAAGCGTTCTTCTTTGTTTTTTTTAAGGAAATAAATAAATGCTACTGCGGTGGACTAGATAGGAACATTGTCGCTTATGACTACCCTTCTCAAACTGGTAAGGCTCGAGTATTATTGGTTGCGTCGGAGTTTTTGGAGCTAATTCGATCATTTTCTTTAGCTACGGTTCTGGGAACACATGATGATGCAGTCCGATGTGTGGAATACAGTGCAGATCGAAAAGTCGTAGTCACTGGAAGCTGGGACACGACCATTCGAGTATGGGATCCACGTATTCAGGGGACTTCTGTCGGTACTTTTCCTGCTGAGGAACAGGTATAATTTCTTCACACTTTAGTATCAGGGAGTTTCGGTATGATTTAGAGCTGTCTTAATAGGTTTTCACGATGAGCTTGAAAGAGGAACTGCTGGTGGTAGGGACGGGTGGGCGTAGGATAATTGCCTGGGACATTCGCAATATGTCAATTCCACTGCAGCAGAGAGACTCGTTGCTGAAGTATCAAACCAGATGCCTCCGTGTCTTTCCAAATAAGCAAGGCTACGTTTTAGGCAGTATTGAAGGAAGAGTTGCAGTTGAGTATCTGGATCCGAATCCTGATGTTCAAAAGAAGAAATACGCCTTCAAATGCCATCGGATCAAGGAAAGTGGAATAGAATGCATCTACCCTGTCAACGCTATAAGGTAAGATGAAAAATGTTATTCTAAAAACTGTTTGGCTAATTTTCTGAAACTTTACTAGTTTCCACGAAGAGGAAAGCACATTTGCCACTGGAGGGTCGGACGGCTTCGTGAATATATGGGATGGGTTTAACAAGAAGCGCCTATGTCAGTTTCATCGCTACCCTGCTGGAATTGCTTCACTCGCCTTCAGCCCATCCGGTAAATTAAATAAGTTACTTTTCCGTCACCTATTATCAGAATCCAGTTACTAACCTGTGTTTTTTCCACAGGGAGTATACTAGCTATCGCCTGCTCTTATCTGCACGAAACAGAGGAGCCACCAAATCCCATGCCAGAAGACGCTATATTTATTCGGAACCTTACTGACCAAGAAACGAAACCCAAGTAGATGGTTACTGGTTCACTGGCAGACAAGTGACAAGTAGAAGAAAAGACTGTTTTTCTTCAGGCGATTTGGCTTTTCTTATAGACACAGATCTGCGGTATGTGTTAAGTTCAGCAACAGTGTTTCATTCCAAGTGAAATTGATTGCATAAAAAGCTCATTCGAATTACAGAATACATTTTGCAAGTCTCTACATTTTTAAACCGCAGCCCTAGTATCAATTTTTTCATTTAATCTAAGAGTTATGGGAGTCCAGATTCGTCAAGCTTCCTATCCATTCTACTTAAAGGCGGGTGCACCACAACCGAGTCGTTATCCGAATCATCCTCTGTTTCAGCAAGGTCCTCACATTTCTTGCTCTGTTTTTCAATCAATTTCTCATAGTCTAGGAGTTGATTCTCAAATTTGTAAATTTGGCTTTTCTTATAGACACAGATCTGCGGTATGTGTTAAGTTCAGCAACAGTGTTTCATTCCAAGTGAAATTGATTGCATAAAAAGCTCATTCGAATAACATTTTGCAAGTTTCTACATTTTTAAACCGCAGCCCTAGTATCAATTTTTTCATTTAATCTACGAGTTATGGGAGTCCAGATTCGTCAAGCTCCCTATCCATTCTACTTAAAGGCGGGTGTACCACAACCGAGTCGTTATCCGAATCATCCTCTGTTTCAGCAAGGTCCTCACATTTCTTGCTCTGTTTTTCAATCAATTTCTCATAGTCTAGGAGTTGATTCTCAAATTTGTAGTCAAATTTAAGCGAAATGCTAAGCATCTCCTTAAATTTTCGCATTGCCAACTCATCCAGCTTCTCATCAGGTCGAAATGCTGCTTTTCCATAAGCACTGACGGCTATACGTTCATAGTCGCTTGGAATATCTGAGTCTGTATTTTCTGTACCTAGCTGGTCCGTCGCGGTTGACAGCGTAATTGGCTCATCTGTAGGCATAAAATTAATAATTAACGTTCTGCTGGGTTTTAGCTAACTCCAAATCCTCACCTTGGATTCCCCCACGTATCACCTGCTTCTTTTTCTTCTGGGCCTCAGATCGTTTAACCTGTTTCCGTACTTCCACTCGAATATCCTTAATAATTTTAGCAAAATCGTACTCATCATCCGACTCCCGCACACACTGCTCATTGTAGAGGCCATTTGGGAGAAGGTCGGGGTCAGGGGCGAGTGGATCTGGTGGCGTCGGCGGAGAAGATGAGATCACTTCCCAGTGCTCTGTGAAGTCGAAGTCGGCATCACGCCGTTTGGGACGGGGATCCCCTTTGGCTCCCAGAGGTGACATAATTTGGTTGAAGTATTCCTCACACGTCGCCGTCCGCTTCTCTTCGCTTGTGTGGAGTAGGGACGAATCATCTGGTTGCCGCTCATTGATGGAAGGAGTTTGGCAGGGGTTTAAAGAAAGCTGGCTGTCGCTTGCAGCCACTTTGATTGGCTCACCCCTATGAAACAGGCTTCCATAAGCAATGCTTAGCTTATAAAGAAAAGGTTGGAATTTGCATTACTCCAGGAGTTCCTCCCACATTGAAAACTCCTCCATTAGTTCACTGCATTTTTCTATGCCTGGTGCAATTGCAGTCCTGTAGTATTCCTCGTACCCTACCCTGACATGTTTCATCTTACGGATGCGCTTCAGTATCTCCGTCCTGAAAGCATTCCAATTTTTTCTATAGTTCCTTCTCAGTTCTTGGGATTTTCAACTGAATTACCCATGCTTTACAATGTCTTGTTGAGCTTGTTTCGTGTCTGCATCGTAATGCTCCATTACCTTTTGACACTTCTCCTGCTCAGCGTCCAGTCCATCAACTTCTTGCTGTAAATTCATAATATCGGACTTTTGTTCCCCGGTAGGGCCTTCAGGGCGACGCTCCATTTTAAGTGTGATGCATCTTGCCAGAACGAAATTTTTTGAGCAGATCGGACACTTGCCTATCGTTGAGTAGCTATAGGACACCATGTTTTTTTTTGGAAGCGAAACAGCTTGAATGAATTTTTTTGGATGGTTACCTTCCACTCGGTTTCTGAAAATGTTTCTTGAGGCAACCTTAGGTAGGGGAAATGAAATCCTGAATGCCTTTTGCCATCACCGGAGGAATTTAGGTTTACCTTTATGAAAAATGTGGCCACACCTAAGGGCTATTGGTTGGCATCCAATCCCTTCCTTGATTCTCCCAACAGCCTGCAACTTCTTAGGCTTTTTTTGCTTCTTGTCCAGGAACGGATTCTCAGTTGGGCCATAGGAGTGACCGAAAATATTCTTTACAGGACTCGGCTCACGCTTCTCTTCTTCGCTACCAAGGATATCCAGCCCACAAAAGTAACATCCCAGCTTCCCCATATCAGAATCGTCATCCTTAGTAAATAAAAATTAAGATTGACCCTGTCATCACAGCGGAAAATCCTCACCTCCCATAATTCCTCATCAATGATTTGCTCCTCATTATTTTGTATTTGCAGTTTCTTCGGAGGGGCTCGAGTAATTTTTTGTTCATCTTTTGGAATAGCTGGCCGAGGAAGTGGCGGCCGCTTCAGGACGATTTGGGGCCCAGGTATTGGGGCTGATTCTTGTAGAGGAACCCGAAGCGGAAATAAAGGCTGTATTTTAGGAATGCGCCCCAGTTGAACCTCAGGCATCACTGCTCCCTCATTCATCTTGGCGAAGCGTGGGAGAAGTAATTGTGTAGGCAAGTAGAGCTCTGACTCTTTTTTGAAGCGATTGGGAATTACTCTCTTTCTGGGGCGTCGCTTGGATAGGATTCCATGCTTTTCTGAGTCTTCCTTATCCCCTTGATTTTTAGGTAGGCGTAATTTGCGAGCAGGTAATCGTCGTTTGGGCTTAGGCTGATACTGGTAGAAACAGGACATGAATGTTCGGCGATTTTGATTTTCACAGTAACGATTCCCCAGTGAGAAATTTCTTTTTCTTTAGCGGTCAAATTAATATCATTCTTTAAAGTGTAGGCGCTTCCAAAAATATTTCATAAGTTTAAATTCTTAATTTAGTTTTGTCATAAAATTTTTTTATCAATTAGAATAGAGACATTCTGCCTACTGAATTATTATTGTACTCCTACAAGGTTCCTTGACAAGCTTAAATTCAGTCAAAAAACCTTGGTACTCCTATACTATCCCAATAATATTTCTGTAGTGAAAGCTAGTCGCTGTCTATTATTGGTTCGTTATGTTGTTGACAATGCAGGATCAACACGTTTGGTGGCATGACTCCTTTCCCTCTAAATCATTTTGTAGTTTCAATAAATCATGGAGAAAAGAAGCTTTTATTGGATTTGAACAACTTTGTTGAAGAAAGTAAATTTCCTTCCGCCTACTTGATATTCGACTGGAGAAAGTGAAATGGAGAAAGTCGATGGAACAAGGTTCCTTGACAAGCTTAAATTCAGTCAAAAAACCTTGGTACTCCTATACTATCCCAATAATATTTCTGTAGTGAAGTAACAGTGCAAAGCTAGTCGCTGTCTATTATTGGTTCGTTATGTTGTTGACAATGCAAGATCAACACGTTTGGTGGCATGACTCCTTTCCCTCTAAATCATTTTGTAGTTTCAATAAATAATGGAGAAAAGAAGCTTTTATTGGATTTGAACAACTTTGTTGAAGAAAGTAAATTTCCTTCCGCCTACTTGATATTCGACTGGAGAAAGTGAAATGGAGAAAGTCGATGGAGACGAGGGGTTAGTTTTGTGTCTCTTTTCCTTCTTAAGTTTCTCTCTTGGATTTTTGGTTGAGGGTAATTTTGTTGGGTCGGCTGAATGAGGAGCTTAATTTGATTTTTTATGGGAGAGATCAAAGGGACTCCGTTTCGTAATTGTATCAGTTGAGAAGAATTATGAGAAGTGAAAAATGTCCCAATAAAAGGAAGGGGAATGTATTTTCTCCACTTCATCTCCTTTCCCCTATCCAATAGAAGGAAGAAATTTATGAGAGTCCTACTCTTAGAGGTTGGTGAAAGTGGGGAGAGCGGAGCCCTTGCGCACAAAGGACTCCTCAAACTAATTGAAATGCTTCACATTCCTTCGGCAGGAGAAGAGATCATCTCCCGATCATCCAATTAGTTTCCACCCACTTAAGCCTCATAAAGTCAAAAGACAAAAAGAGAACCACCACTACTACCAACTCCAAATTTTCAACCTCCGTTGACTCAGTTTTCTAATTAGAGGCCCATTAACAAAGACTCCTTTCTCCTCTTCTTTCTCCTTTTGCCCCTTTTCTTTCCTCCCTGGTCCATTAGCCCACTTCTAATGGAGTATCTTTCTTAAGGATCCAAGAAAAAACCACAGATCCCCAAGAAATGAAAAACTAAAACAAACTTTGGGTCTTCCTTCCTCTCTCCCCGAATTCCTGAGGCTTCCCACCTTACCTACAGGAAATTCTAATTCTGAGCTTTTGGATCTTGTTCTTTGAAAAGACGAGGACGAGTTTTAATAAGAGTCACTTTCCAAAAATAAACAATGACAAAAAAAAATTCCTTCCTGAATTACAGGAATTTTTAGTGGAGGAGGAGGAGAAATGAAGGGAACATTATTTTTGGAATTAAAGTTTTGGAGAATGAAAGAATGAGAGTGTAGGAGCAGTTTAGCGAGCTCAGATTGTTGATTGTTCAGAGAAAGAGACTGAGTGAGTGGGGAGAGATGACATAAAAAGAGACCTACCAAAGGATCATTTTTCATCCCCAAATCTCATAAGGATCTTGTCAAGAGATGATTATTAAAACCAACCGCACCACCCGCCACATTCTTTTCCTTTTTATTCATTTTATGAGGAAGAAGAAGAAGAGACCGACTTGAACGGAAAGTTCAGGAAAAAACTTTCCCTTCCTCCACTTTCTCTCTTCAGATTTCATGGAGAAGATGAAGAAAGGATTTTTTTTTCTTCTTCAGCAGAAGCGTTCTTTTGGCAGAAAGGAGGCGGAGCCTTTCGATCCATGATCAGATTTTTTATAAAAATAAAGTCCAGCTAACAAGCATTATTTTTGCGTTTTATGGAAAATGTCAATTTCATTCCATCTTGCTCCTAAGAAAACGAACTCGAACACTGCTTCTTCGAAAAAGTGAATTAAACCCGCTATCTTTCTCATTCAGCGAGGTCTCTAAAATTATTGCTTCATGAGTGAGTAGTCCGCAAAATCGAGATAGTATTACGAATCCTGAAGTTTGAAAAATCAAGCGATGATTGGTGAATTATGGACGTGTTAAAGCATTTAGGAAAACGTTTGAAGAGAAAGCAAGAGAAAATTTGTTCTCTTAATCTCCTCCCTTTGTTTGAGTAGATTCCATTTTCATTGGTCCTTTTTTTCTAATAGAAGATTAAATAACATACGCTTCAATGGATAGCCTCTACATGGTGGTTTTTCCCTTAGTTCAACCCGACTTCAGACAACAATCCATCCGCCAATCCATCTCATCAGTTTCAAGTTTCACAGTTGAGTTCACATAAAAAGGAGTTTCAGAGATCATTTCCCTTCGCTACTTCTGAGCAAATCTCTTTTTTCTCGGGAATTCCTGCTCCTTTATTTAAGCCTTTGTGCTTAATTCTCAGAGATTTAAAAAAAATGAAAAAGGGGTTAAAACTTTTGAATGTTGAAATGCGTTGATATGTCTGAATTCTTTATTTCCAGAATTACTTAATAAATTAAAAATCATGGAAGATTGACTAAAAAAATTAAACGGAATAATTTCAGTCCAATGTTTTCTATTCCTTTGAACAAATAAATTAGACTATACCCATCATGAAAACGGAAAATTATTTAATTTGTAATTATAAGCTACTCATCGTTTTTTGGTTCATCTGACTCTTCTTGCTCTTCGCAGTCCTCACCAGGAGTCCAAGCATCAAAGTGGACATTTGGGAAAGGCCCACCAAATGCTTGCCGGACCCAAGATTCGGAGGCGAATTTCCTAAGAGAGTTGAAATAGGGCGGAAGAGCTCGAGGGGGTGGGTTGATCAACTTATTAAAATCCTTGTACTGAATTGAATGCTCCCACAACTCCTTGCTCTCTTTCAATGCCTGGGGTGGAGCTGACCGGTCGCCAGGCTCACCATCACTGGACCCACATGAGCTCTCAGCATAATCTTCTTCCTGTGCTTCAACAATTCGAATGGCTCTGAGACGTTCTTGCTGACTCTCCAAATGCACCTTCCGCCACTTAATTCTGCGATTTTGAAACCAGACTTTAACCTTAAATAAAAAAATTGAGAGGTTGAGAATTTTCTAATAATTTGGAAACTGAGAAAAATTATACCTGGGCTTCAGTGAGCTCTAATGATTCTGCCAAATATGAGCGCTCAGTACCCACCATGTACTGTTGACGCTCAAACTCCGCCTCCAATTTCTCCAATTGCTCTGGGGTGAAAATCGTCCGGACACGTTTTGCTTTCCCATTTCGAATATTTCCAGTTTCTTTCACTTCATTTCCTAAAAATGTAAAGAGTTTCAAAGAATTGAGAGAGAAAGTGAATCGTGAGAACTGAGTGAAGGGGGAGGGAGAGGTAACAACATCTCGGTTTTAGCTGTCAATTGTTCCCTCATTCTTTGCTAAACAAGCATACCGAAAAACGTTTAACAACAATCTAATTTCATTGAATTTAATTGGCTGTAGTGAATAATTAATTTTTGGAGATAACTTTATTTGAAAATTGGATTTAAAAAATTTTATGCTTTATTTGAAGGGTAATTGTGAGCGGCAACCGTGGTTGTATAGCGATAATTTTAATTTAGCCATGATTTAGTAAGATTGTTTTTTTTACCTTCATTAAACTGCCCACCTTTTCCTTCCTTTTTGTAAGGTGAATACCGAAGATTTGTTTTCCTTTCCCTTTTAGAAAATGCCTGACGCTCCTGTCGAACAATTTCTGGACGAACGTAGTGACACCCCCAGTCGATCATTCTTTGAGTAGCGCCTTGATGGGAACTCTGCCCGCCCCTACTAGCATCTTTCAGACCCAGAAGTGAATCAATTGAGAAAGAAGGCTTTGTAGGAACGAGATTGGAAAAAGATGACCCACCGAACGGAGGAGGTGTCTCTGGAACAGAAGAAGGTGATGCAACCGGAATAGCTGCCGACTCCGATTTCCCCTCTTTTGCATAAATTCTCTCACCGCTTCCTTGATTATATATTTTTCCAGGAAAAAGGGCAGAATGATGAATAAAAAAAGGATGAAGCGGTTCTTGTCGCGAGAAAGTACCAGGAGAATTTTCCATCACGGTCTAGAGATAAAAAGAAAGCAATGAGAAACACCATGACACCTGTGCATCCGCTGTAATTAGCAGATATCTTATGAGAATTTTAAAAACCGCTAGACCCTAATATTCTTTGAAAGATACTGTCACAAAAGTAAAAAAGAAAAAAAAAGAAAAAACCAGCAGGAAAAACCGACGAACCATTAAATTTCAGCAAAAAAGCCAAATTTTCCTTTCGCGTATAGCAATTTTTGACTCATTAAGGCTGATTTTTACTTATTCTTCACTTTTTTTTGAGGAGGGGAGTAGAAAACAAAAAGTGAGTGAGGAGTTTATGAGGAGGAAATAAGAAGGGACTTTTACTTTTCAGTCACGATTTTTGAGGAGGAGGTGAAATGCGGAGTGAGGTGAGGAGTGAGTGAGGACGTAATGAGGAGTGAGTGAGGACGCAATGAGGACGTAATGAGGAGTGAGAGAGGACGTAATGAGGAGTGAGTGGGGTGGGAGTGATGATGAGGAGTGAGTGAGGAAGAGGAGTGAATGAGGAGGACATGGTTTAAAGGGCATTTAATAATTTAATCTGATACCCTTTTTTCTCATCTGCAAAAAGCGAGAGCTCCAAACTTGCCTTTTCTCTCGTACTAAATTTTTTTGAATCCATTTTTTAGCCTAAAATTTAACTAATTAATCTGGTACCCCTTTCCATGGATTTTTACCCATTTTTAGATCTGATATTGATACCTATTTCTGGTTTTGAAATAAAATCAATTTTTCCCGTCGAAAAGAACAAACTTAAGCCTGGTTTTTTTTTCACATGGTACGTTCTCCATTTCTCTTCCTCCTCATCATCTGCGGCTCACTCACTCCTCACTCACTCCTCACAGCCTCCTCACTCACTCCTCACAGCCTCCTCACTCACTCCTCAGAGCCTCCTCACTCACTCCTCAGAGCCTCCTCACTCACTCCTCAGAGCCTCCTCACTCACTCCTCAGAGCCTCCTC
>JABASM010000627.1:0-19252 GCA_019776545.1 Brachystomella parvula
GTACCGGGTATACCGAGTGAACCGGGTGTATGTGGGGTGAGACGAGGTGTATATGAGGTCATACGAGGTGTATATGAGGTCAGACGGGGTGTATATGGGGTAATACTGGGTGTACCGGGTACAGACCTACACGAATACACACATACACATATGCCCCATAAGCACATAATAGCCAACAAAATCCGGAAAACTTCACCGATCGCTATAAAACTTTGTAGTACACATCTGGGGACCCAGAAGGACTCTCATACAAAAAATCATGTGAATTCGATCAGTAGTTGCTGAGATATTGATTTGTCGGCCGGACGGCCGGACAGACTAACATCAGCATTTGCATAAATAGCTCGCGCTATTAATAAAAAGT
This sequence comes from Brachystomella parvula, assembly GCA_019776545.1. NCBI lineage: Eukaryota > Metazoa > Arthropoda > Collembola > Poduromorpha > Brachystomellidae > Brachystomella > Brachystomella parvula. The sequence continues at coordinate 365 of JABASM010000627.1, forward strand.
TTTTGGATAAAGATTCCTGTACTCCATAGTCCATACCTCCGTATATTTTATCGATTATCCGAAAATCTATAGAACTGGGATGCTGAATGAGCCAGAAGGCCATTAGATGGAATTGGAATTATAGGATGCTGTCGCAGTGTCTGCGGAGATTGCAAATTTCCAGTTTATCATTTTTACTTCGTTCCTTTTTACGTCTCTTCTAGAGTAAAATTCTAGAAGTTTTCCACAAGTTTTCTCTGAATGTGTGTCCTATACATGGTAGAGGAAATCCTAATTTTTCTCTCTGTGCACATGCGACCTGGAAAGAAAGGCAGAGAAAGGACTTTCTCCGCTCGCTCCAGGGAAAGTGAAAACTCCGTATTCTCGATCATCTCTTTTTCATTCTCAGCAGACACGTCAGTGGCTCGGCTTAGTCATCCCTCTGCATTAGTCACATTCATCTGCTTCTCTTTTTTTTTTAATTGCGTCCCCACTGCTATAAATCTACAAAATTATTTTTTTTGAATATTTTGCACTTTACATTTATTTCTGAATTTTAGAAATAAAAATATATATTAGTAAGACAGTGCCAATTTTCCAGTTTAACCAGCTCAATTCCATGACTTCCAATTTTAATTACTGGCAACTTCCAGAGAAATGAAGTGGAAGTGACGTCCTTCGCCAAGCCAAAACGGCTTCCTCTTATTAGGAGAAAACATAAAGGTGAGAAACGTAAAGCCAATTAGAAAAATTAGAGAAAACGCCCGTTATCACTTTTATGACTCATCTCTCTTATTCCAGTGTCAGCCCCGCTTCCAGCTTCTTCCATTTCCAAATTCCTGGTTCCTGTTCGTGGTATCACCTCATTAGAAGATCAAATTATGTACTACAGTTCAATTCACCTCGGCTTCTTTTGGGAAGGAAAAGCTTCAGCGCAGCGTTTTCTATTGTTCAACTGAGGAGAGATATTTTTTAAGAAGAAATGGCACGGAAGCGTTACGAAACTGCATTTATTCCTGCTTCTGCTTGTCCATCCCAATATTCCGATGTGGACTCGCTCCTCTTGTCCATCGAGTCATTTTCGCTGGGAGGAGAGGCGAAGGGAAGTGGAACTCGTCCGGCGGAAAGAGAAAGCGATCGGCAGTATCATCGACGACGAAGCAAAAGTGTGAACAATGACAGACTTTCCAGCCAATCAGGGCCATCCATATCACTTCTTTATCAGAGGTACCCAAGTAGTGAGGAGACCTCATTTCCTGCAGCGACGACAGAGAGGGAACAGGGTAAAACTCGGAGTGAGCGCAGGTCCCATTCCATAGTTGTCCAAGATGAGTTCATTAGTCCTGGAGCCTTTTGCTCGGAGTCTCCAGTTAGAAAAATGCCAATTTCACTCTCCGAACCCCTACGTCCAAAGTACTGCTACATGAAGTCATACTCCTCCGTTCAAAGTAGCAGTGGCTGCAGTACGACCAACTCAAGCTCACCCGTCCCAAATGAGAATCTGTGGAAGTCCAGGAAAAGTTCCAAGGTGACCATACCTAACAGAAACGTCCTTACCCTAGCGAAAGTTAATTCCACAAGTTCACTGGACTCAATTGACTCAGCGAAAAGTGAGGATTTTAAGTACTTGAGTAGTAAAGGACCAGTTCCGACCTCAAAGCTTCTCTCTCCAATCTCCGACAAGAGTCCCATTGACCTACCGCTGACGGCTGGGACTTTTAGTTTCAAAGAAATGACGACAACGGCCTCGCACCCAGAACCTTCATGGAAGAAACAGAATCTGCTGGCTGCTGTAGAGCAGCTCAGTCACCTTCCCTGGGAAATGCCGAAACTAAAAAGAAAAATAGCACTTTTAGTAGATTCGGGGATCTCATTAGATTATCAAGGGAGTAATGACTTCAAGCCAAAAAAAATCGAGAGTGAGTTCCCAAGCAGAGGGGGCTCACTTCCACGGACTACCAAGGACCAACTCACTCCTGAAAAGACAAATAATTCCATTTCTAGTACTAAAAATTCTTCCAATCATCTAACTAGCATCGTAGTTGAAGCCGATGTGACAGTGGAGAAAGATTCTGGTGATGAACTGAAGAAGGAAGCGGAAGCTCAAGGGGCTGATGATGAAATTCCTCCACCCCCACCACCACCGCCGCATCCCTCAAGTCAAAGACCAGACCGTTGTCAAATGAAACTGGATTTTGGAGACCGAAAACCAGTGGGTGCTGACTTAATCAACGTGAAAACCAATTTGGAAGCCCAAGACTGGTACCACGGAGCTATAACTCGAATAGAAGCAGAAGAAATTCTCCGTGCTACCAGAGAAGGCTCATTTCTAGTTCGAAATTGTGAGAGCTGCGTTTTCAATCGATACTCTATTAGCTTAAAGTAAGTGGGTTATTAGGTTCAATTTAAATTTTTTGAAGCATATTTCTAAACCAGTTTTAAATATTTTCTAGAACTTCTCGAGGTTTCATTCACGTCCGGATTGAGCCGAATGTTTCCTCAGGAGAATTTTCATTGGGTGAGGAGGAGCTCACTTTTCCATCCGTTCCATCTTTAATTCTTCATTTCATGTCTCACCGATTACCAATCAAAGGGGCTGAACATGTTCTGCTCAAGTACCCAGTTATGACGAGTCTCCTTTAATCTAGGAATCCAAATCAAGTATTTGCCCCAGGCAAGAATTTTTGGAATTCAATCCCAGTTCTGAGTAATCTCATATCGAGTTTAGTGTTAAAATTTCGTTGGCGTAACCGCATCTTTCGAGTACTTTACTAAAATTATAAAAGGGAAAACGTTGTTTCAATATTTAACTTCAATCCAGGAAACTTCCAGGTTGTATCCGTTGTAAAGAAAAGTAAACGCTGGAATTTAAGAGAATCGGAAACAAAGGATAAGCGCCTATATCTCTGTTTTCCTAGTAAAATTATTTTTTCATATAAAAAAATTATCTCATCCAAAATTAGCCCCTGAATTACAAAAGTTACTCAGATCCAGGTAACAAATCAGAGCCGTACTTTATATGTATACGAAATAATTTCAGAAACAGGGGAGCATCTTATCCGAATTCTTCCCAGATCCGTGATGAGAGTGACATTCAGTTGTGGCATGTCCATTTTGATGAATAAAGTCTTCGTGAGGTACCAAAAATTATTTCATTGCAGAACCGCTGTCGCTGATTTCGCTTCACAATGGCATTGGCCCTTGTTCAGTTTCGTAGATACAGCCTGTCCGAAGAAATCGTATACCGCAGAAAGTTCTCCACTTTTTAAAATTCAAGAATTCCATATTTCTGATTTGTTTCAGCAAGACGACTTCAGCAATCAACGCTTTTAAGGTTAAAGCTGTATTACTTAAACTATTTAAATTTTTTTTCGAAATGTCAATTATGTATACAAAAAGGTGGAAAGCTTTCTCCGGTATTTTCTTCGGACACGCTGTACATTGCACTGGCGAGCCATGGCTCTATTTAGAAAATAATGAAAAATGTTGCTTACAGGTAACGCTGAAGGATTCCCGAAATCATGTATTAAAAATAATTTTCATCTACTGAGCACTGAGAGGATATGTGGTACAGATAAAAATTCAATAAACATTTTGGCAGGAGTAACTATGATTAAAGCTAGACCTTAAAATCGTTAGAAATCGTAATTCGCTAGCACACTTCGGTAAATTTAAAGTAAACTTAAAACACAACGAGCTTATAATATTATTAGGAAGCATAGTGTGGGCGTCTCTTTCTTCATCTGAAATTAAGAATCTATAGAAAATGACGGAACTATCTTCTCCAGGCTAGAGCTGGTTCTTGAGTAGGCGGTACTTCATCATTGACTCCATATTTGATTCCTTCGAGTAATCCAGTTCCGAATCCTTTAGTGCCCTCTACGATTCCAGAGAACAAATTTCCTTTAGTTTTGGCTGCCTGGACAATTCCAGTAGACAGGATTTCCTTGGTCCCAGAGACCCAGTCCACGGCTGTCCCCACCGTCTGTGCCACTCTTCCACTCACATCACCCAAAATATCAAAGGCAAATGGCAGGGTTCCAGACAAGCTTGTTTTGGCTGCTGCCAGGGAAGCCACGAGGTTGGAAGTGACGTGAAGAAGACCCCCAGCCACATCTCCAAACGTTTCTAGCAATCTCTTGAGCACTAGAGCAGAGGACCTCACAGCCTAAAAAAATTAAGAATAAAATAAATAAAAAATCAATTAGTATTTTAAAAGGGATAAAAATCCCAAATGCAAGTCGGACCAGATAGGAATTAGGAAAAAATTAATTTGTTTGTTAAAAAAGATCGTCTGAATCGTTGATGTTGGGGATTCCTGACATTGTTGCGAATCCCTCGGATTATTAAGATGTAGTAATGATTCAATTATCAAACAAATAACTCATTGTTTGTGAAATGCATATCCGTCCTCCTCCCCCGTGTGCTATTGAGTAAGAAGTGAGTCTTAAGTTTGCCTAATGCAAGAGTCTAAGTAATTCGTGAGGAGACTTCATTAGAGGAAATAAAATAACTGAGGCATAGAGAAGACTTAAAATACAAATACGTGGAATGAGGAATTAAATCAAGAATTCAGGAAAAAAAGATTTGTAAGTGAGCCATAATTACTGAAGCTTAATTTTATGAGCTCATTCCTGCAACAAAGAAAATCTTAAGTTCCTTCCCAACGCACTTTCTCATGTAAGATTAGGATTTCCTAGACTGCGTTAGCAGCGGAACGAAGAGATTCATCATTATTAGAGTTAGAGATCCTAACTAAAGAATTTTTTGGGAGTGGACTTACAATAGGAACACTTTTAGCGGCCTGCTGAGTTACTCCAGCCGCTGCATCAGTTGTCTGAGCAAATGTATCTGCAGCTCCAACAATTAGGGGCTTGAGAAGAGACAGAGCTAAATTCGGGAGTCCAAGTACGAGTCGAATGAGCTGGCCAAATACATTTCCGGTTGTCCCACCGACGCTCTTTAAGTTGGACGCAATGATGTCGCCGGGTCCGAGAGCATTTGGTCCGTAGGGCGGGTCACGGTAAATGGCCGGATGGGGAGAGTTCGAGTATTCAACACCTTTGACACCAACAGCAGCCAGCTGATCCTTCTGGCAGGGGCAATTCATAATTTTGTCAAGCATTGAGTTCCCAGTCAGATACTGCCTGGCGATCCTTGGGGAACTGGCAACTACAGAAGACTCAGAGGATGCCGCAGCTTCTTGGGGAGATTGATTTGAGCTTCTGCTTGAAGCAGTTGAGATGCTTTTAAGATCATCAGATAAATTAAGTCGAAGCACATCCCCCGCATCCTCATCCTGGAAAAATTCAGACGAAATTAACTCATATTCAATTCAAAAGGAATCCTTAAGCACCCCAAAGAATTAGTCAGCGTAAACCTTTTTGTACATGGACGTCACGTAGAGCAGTCTGACGTCCAAAGCATAAATAATGTTAAAAATGTCTCTAAACTAGCAGTAAGCTTCAAATTCTTCAATGTCACCCTATTATGAACTCGAACCAGCTCCAGAGCTTCATAAAATCAAGTGGAGGAGAAAAAGATTGAATATTTAGCATTAATGTTTTTTTTTTTTACAAATCACACTAGAAAAAATTAAAAATTAGATTAGATTTTTGTTCCAGAGTCTCAGGATTAGAATTTCGTCAGGGAATGAAAAAATTCAGAAAAGTTGTGTAGCTGTTATTCCTGGATAGTCCTCGCCGGGAGTTTCCGCTGGCTTCAGGCCAGTGTCTTGTGAGGCCGATATTATTGGTCCGGTCAGAGTCAAAAAATGCGGTGCAGTGTACGTGGGCAAAGAATAAATAAATTAAAACCGTGTGAGCTGTCAAGTCCCACCGATTTTCAGACTTACTATTCTGGGTTCTGCTGTTTTCAAGTCTGAAGTGTCTACCTTTCCAGGTTCCGGCTCCTCGGTCAGGGTTGATGTCTGGAGCGTTGTGGTTCCAGGGAGGGTCTCATCTGCCCTTCGGTGTCTCGATGAAAATTCTGACTGGGAGAGAATATCATTATCTAATTTTAAGGATGGGCTTTGGTCGTATGGCACTGGAACAGTGTGGACGGACAGGATGAGGAGTGTAAGAACTGGTATGCTCCTCCAATGCATCTCAAAGGGTCAACTGCACAAAAATGAAAACAATGAAAAACATTGACTACTATGCTATATTTTGATTTCAGAAGTCCGTGGGACTAGTTTCCCAGGGTATATGTAATTCTGAGAAGTCTGTTGAACTAAATAAATCCTCCTGACATGGTTTGCAAGGAAAAGTACATATGGGGGAGGCCTTTCGTTTTTCATATACCCTTTACCCTGGGTTGAGCAGTATTTAAAACAGTACTTAGATCTTACACAATTCTTCAACGCCACTTATCATTATTATCTAACCATCATTCATCATCCACTACAGCTCCACACCTATTCGCTAAAACTCAGGAGACAAATTGGGAATGTAAACATTGCATAAATCTCTGTCATTCTTCATCCCCTTTGATGAGAGTCAATTAACATTATGTCAACAAACGGAACGTGCTCACTGCCCTCAGTGTCCGATATAAAAAAAAAGGAAAAAAAGACACTGCAATTTACTTATCCCTACGAGAATACCAAAAATATGGAAAAATATGCAAGGCGTCGTGTAACTACATTTTTATTAACAACATTGAAACAGTTTAGCCGAGAAATAAGACTGAAGAGTCTCACCTAAGTAAGTGCATTTCATAATGTGCATAATTAAGTTCAAGAAGCGTTAGGTAATTTATTTTTGCATCTTGGGAAAAATAGATGCTGCTTCTGAAAAAACTTTGTAACCTACGGAATGAATTTTTTTTACTACGATCCTCATTCTTTCCATTGTTTTTCGCCTCAAAATTTTTGTGTGCTGATGTTAATGAAAAGCATGAATTATTAATTGTATTATTAGAGGAACAATGACATCCCTTTTTTGGAAAGCAGAGGGAATTGAGGAAGCGATGTCTTAAGGAGGCGTCTTAAATCCCTATGGAACATAAAAAAAACGAGAAATAAAATCTGCAATATGCGAATTCTACCCCTTCCAAAGCTGATATAATTAATTTTTAAGAAATATGTATAGCAAAATCATTCTTTAAATTATCTCAGGATAGTTATGCAAGAAAGTCTGAAGATTCCATCAACTTAGAGCTACCGTGAAAAAAAAGGCTGCAGTTTTTTTATGCAATTAAAATGAATCAAAAGTGAATGTGCAATTTTAATTTCCTTCAGTCGGCTAATCAAAATGTGTGATTAGCGTCCAAATGTTTTACTCTCTATCTCACCCTAACGAGATCAATAGAGGGATGAAATTAGAGAGAAAAGAAGTAGGTAATTGAAAAGAAATTGATGAAGGGGCTTAAGTAATTGTTTCAAATACTAATTATCGACTAGGATGTCAAACTGGCCTACTTGTGTAGAAGGGAGTGGCAGGAGCAGTACGAAATAAGGGGACTTCATGTAATTAAATGAAAGTGATACTCAGCAAGAAGTCAAGGACCACAAAAATACTTCCACTTCCTGTTACTCCAAAAAACCGGAATCTGAGTCACTCACTTTCCTTCAGGGTACACAGGAGATGGTAAGGAAAAGGCGTTGGCGATGTCGTCGTCGTCGTCGTCGTTGTCGTGGCTTGTAGGACTAATAATACCACCGCACAGATCTGCTCACAAAATCATCGAGACTACTGCTCATTCTTAACTAACGAAGCTAAGGGCCAGTCGTCCACCGCCTACTCCTTCATGTAAAAATTACATAGAAGAATACCTACTTCTTTTTAATATCCAAACTCAGCCAAACACATCCCTAAATCTTCTGTTCATTCAATAACACTACTCAGAAATTTCACTTTCCATTTCTCTTTCCGTCAATAAATGACGCCGTGCTTGGGATTACTTCATCTTCAAACTTTTCTGACCAACACACTTAGCAAGCCCCGCCTCTCTTATGTTTTAATCTAGTTCTACATGATTTAAACAAAGAAAAAATTCTATCCTATCATCCGGAGTTTCACATTTTTTTTTCACCAAATTCTAATTTCCAAACCGAAAGCTAGTGCTAGAGGAAGAAAAACTAATGCCCCAATAATGAACCCATTAGGGAAACCGAGGAAGTAAAACTTTGAAACTTTGAGGCAAAACACTAAATCGAAGGTGCATTGATCCTGGGCTTGGCTGAAAACGGAAATAAAATACTCACCGTTCTAGGTAATCCAATTTAAAAATTTCCTTCTGGAGTTAGTATCCAGGAATTCCGGGGAGCACTTAAAACACTGTCGGTGAATTATACTGAGTACCGGAATTAATTACAGATTTTCCTGTGTAGGTTCAGAGAATAAATTTTTTAGAGTAAACTGTGTGGTTCTAGGATGGAAATGCCGGTAAAATATTTTGATCTGCTCAGAAGCTCGATAGTTTTGGAAATAAGACAATTAAATCAGTTTCCACGTTATAATACATGAGAGTGGCCTTCATGTAATTGAGCACCTGCAAGGATACTACCAGCAGTCTTGAATAACGGTGAGGTAGAGTACTTAGGTGGGTTCCCCCAATCAGGAGACTTTATATGACATAAGTACTACATGAATCCAAGATGGAAAGTTGTTTAGCCGATGATGAGTGGGGCTAGCCGCACTCTCTCTCTCTTCCCTAGTACCTTGCATTATCACCTAAGCGCGTTTTCAGCTTCAGTTCTGACATGTTCTTGTCCCATGTAAATTCTTAATCATCATAAAAAAAATTCCTAATCTAGTTACGATACTATTTTACGTAGCATTCAGAATTTCTTTCCTTAGTTTTTTCCCACCTGATTGCAGGGCAACGAGGTGGGCCTCACGTGCAATATCTTTTATCTCAAAATCTTCTTAACACGAATATTGAGTTGACTCATTGAAATTTGTTAGCGACAGGAAGGATCAAAGGGTCAAATCTTCTGATTCATCACGGATTCGACCTGTCGCTCAAGTCAGGTGCAGGTTTTTTTTTCACCTGTCCCAAAAAGTCTGCTCATGACACGCATCAAGACAAAATCTATTATGACAACTAATTTTAACAGATTTCAACTCGCACGAGACAAAAAACAGTATTTTAATGATTAATCCTGACTTGCTCCCCTCTGCAAATAAAATATTTGAAAGGGTATAAGTCTCGCCCCTTTGAATGAAAAATAAAGGTCAGGAAAAAAATTAGCGAACTGCTTAGAGATTAAAATTAGATTATAAAAATTGGAATAACATTTTTGTAGGAAATAAAAATTATTAATTTTCTAGAAACGATCCTTTCTAGAAATTCGGCCATTCAGCCGGTGACATTTTTATCGCAAGGAACTGCCAGAGTTACCCTAGCGGGCCAGTGGGCTGCAATTTTAAAGTACACACGCATAACGCTCATACAAAAAAATCTTGGGAGACAGCCCAGCGTCACGGAAAAATAAATTCTGTTTGAATATGTCACTTCAAAGGCGGCTGAGGTGCTAAGATAAAGAAAGTGACAACGAAGGTGTAATGCATTTAATCCAACTAATTTCCAAGTAACAACAACATAATTAAACCACTATAACCAAATCAAAGCTCACGAAAGCAGTATTTAATAATTAGCATAATTTGGAAAGGGTTAAAAATTCAGGAAACACATTTGATATCTCTGAATGGAATCGTGAATTATCAATATTCAAAAGAAATCAATTCATATTACCAACTTTCTTCTACTTCTTTTGCTTTAACCTGTTAATTCAGGTCTTCTCCAAAACCAAACAAAAAAATGCAAGATGCAGGAGGGGCTCTTACATGCAAAAAAATATCATCTTGGCTTAGCTCTTATCAAATTACAATCAAGGGGTGCAGAGTGAATAACTAATGAATTGAGAGGAACTAATAAACGGAAGTAATACTGCAGAAGCGGACCGGCTCCTTGTCGTTTGATCCTAATATCTGAATTCATTTAAATTTGTTAACGAACAGGAAATAACTACCGATCATCGTCCTTAATAATTGAGATTTCCTTTTTTTTCTTCTCTTCATCTCAACGTAGGTTCAAAGTGCCTGAATTCCCAAATTACGAAATTTGCTCATCGTTTAATCATCACATCAAAAAAAATCCCTTAATCGCTCAATGAATTCACGACAACTCGACTTGTAGAAAGTTACTTTATAGATGAGGACATCCGTAAATGAAGTTGCAGCAGCAATAAAAACAAGTGATGAGGTACTGACGCTACAACGACACTCATCAGAATTTTAAACTGGATTAAGACATGCTTTTCTTTGAGCATCCGGTATCGAAAAAATCAATACTGAGATCCCATAACCCTGATTTCTTCATTCCAGAAATAATTTTGTAGCGTTGTAGACAAATGCTGGCAGCAGCTAAACGCGGAGCTAAGTTTTTGTTTATTTTCTTTTTCCCTATTTCCTCCTTCAAAAGTCAAAAATCCTTCCCTGCCGAATTAACCCGATTCAGTTAACCTTAAATAAATAAAAACTCTGTCATTAAAGTAGACCCCCATAAAATACTTCCCTTGAAAAATTAATGATGAGAGAGCGTTTTCTTAGTTTTTTTAAAACCTTGATTCCGAGCGACTTTAGATGCTGAAGGAAGAGCTTGGACACGGGTTGCGTTTACCAATTAGTAAATCGGAAGTTTTTTTTTCTTAAAACGAGACTTGGGACATAATTTATTGTAAACTTCTAGCCTGGGTAGGTCTGGGTTACGTAAGATTGGAAGTAAATCAGGATCATGGGTAATTCACGTAATAATAAATACATGAGGAGGTAAAAATGGGAAGGTATAATAGATAACCCAGTTCACAGGCTTCCTCACTTCATGCAAGAATAGTCTCTCAATTAATCTGACTAATTCAGAACAAAGCAAGCTCAGAAATGTCAGGTTGACGGAGGAACCCTTCAGAGGCCAAATACCTTTCCCAGGCCCTCAGAACCTACCAGCAAGCCTAACCTTCAGGAGTTCCTGATTTCAGGTTCTTGAGTAAGATATTATTTTATCCTCACTCGATTGTGGAATCAAGAACGATTATTTTAGCTCTCAATCCCATTTCTTAATAAATTAGTATATTAGGGATAATTAAGGGAATGGGACTACGCTCTCTGCTTACAGCTGCTAATTATTTTTGGTAAACTAATTTAACATGCATAACGTGCTGCCTTTCTTACTAAACTCCATTCTTTTTAACTTGCTAATAATCAGTCGTTGGAATAAGCCTGACATTCATTTTCAAAAATCAAGCTGGAAATCGCTTCACATGCTTCAAATTTAAGAAAATTTTCAGTTTAACCGTCCATAGTGTAAAGCGAACAATCCCTGACCTTTCTTCAGAAGCAAAGCTTTTGTGAAAAGGAAGCAGAAATTTGACCTTCCGAGCTGAGAGCCTACAAAACGCTTATGCTGTACTTGAAAATCCTGCACTTTGACTTTTAATAGTTAATAAAATTTAAACTTAAAATATCTTAAAAAATCATTAGAAGCTTAACACTTTTCTCCCCATTTCCTTGGAATCTCGCTATTTGAATTACATATTAGCGTCGTTGCCAGCCAAAAGGTCAAACGAAACCAAAAAACTAAAATAAAAATGAATCTCGTAGTATTGTGGTGTTTAGTCTGCCGTTGATGCACTAATCAGAATGCTACCCTAATTTGAAAACCAGATCAAGAACCGTAATTTTAAATAATTAAATCTAACGAATATACTCGATAACAACTTACCAGAGCGGATTTCATAATCAAAAATTTTTCAATCATCATTTTCATTGAGATCCTCTGAATTTTTCAGGGTACCTAGAAAATAATGACCCTTTGACTGGTGTAGCTCAAAAGAAAACATCGAAGGGGTGATACAACGGCTACATTTCCAAACAAAAAAATATAGAACACTAATTAGTTCTTACTTTTTTTGCTCTGCGGATTAAAAAAAAATTACACACTTACTCACTCATCAGTAAGTACAGCCTGATTGATGAGTTAGTTGTACTGACCTTTTTCTTGTCATTTCCAAATTTCTGATTGTTCAAGATGCAGGCAAGATGCAACCTTCAGTTTTTATAAACTACTGAGAAAAATCCTTTACGTAATAATGTAACTAACACATTGTGGCAGAGGTGATGAACTTTCTCTTCAGATATAATTTACTTTGTGATTTTGTTTTTGCGGAACCCATTGTCTTGTTTTTTTTTTCCTGTTCATAGAACTGGCACAGGGACTACCAAAATTTTCATCTCCAATCTTTCTTATAATATAGATCTCTGTAATAAAGAAATATTATTTTTTTATTCAGTAACATTCTTTATATTCAGAAAAATTTCCTATAGATCAAATATACACTAGTAGTTATTATTATTATTGTTACCGTAAATTTCTGTTAATACTTTAAAAAAACGATAGTCATGATTACTAGTAATAGTTAAGTAATTAAAGTTTTCCTAAAGTTAAAGATAGCTTAAGTCAAAAACAAAACAAAAATTTAGTAATGCTAAACTCGGATGTCGTCCACAGTAATTGCTTCCTCGTCATTAGACAGTTTCCTCATCAGTAAGGGGTTCATAGTTAGGATGGGATTTAGCAGTAGAGGAGTTAGCTGACTCTGCCTTTGGTGGCCTCTCTGTGACCTCACAAGCACCTGACTCATTTGCTGTTGGAATGGGGCTCCTCTCTGTTACAGGGCGAGCCTCCTCCTAAAAAAATAACCCGAAATCCCTTAAGTGATTTAAAGAGATTTAAAAAATACAATGCTGAAAATTTAATTTTCTACCTTGAGATAATCTCTGTGTGGATCAGGCCGTGAGTCATGAGGGACAGATGAAGGATTTGATATAGGGCTGATTAGGGAGTAAGAGCTAGTCGGAGGTTTTGGTGGCCCACTAGAGGATTTCAGTGATTTGGCTGTACTGTTCTCAGCTCCACCTTCTTGTTCAGACTTATCCTCCTTATTTTCAGTTCGCATCACTTCCATTATTCGGTTTTTGACGTAGTCCAGAGGTGAAATCCCTTCCCCCCGTGATCTGACTTTGTTACTCTGATGATCCTGTTCGGCTGAGGCAGAGTCTTTGAATTCTACAGAGCCCGATGCTTCTCCAGAGCTGTAATAGTATCACATTGGAATTGTAATTCACAGTCTCTATTTGGCAGAAGCAGAATTAGAAAGCATTTTACTGAGCAGTTAGTCTGTAGCCCAAGACTCAAACTTTAGAATTTACAATGTATAGTCAGTATATTTTATTTTACGTTGACTCTAGCTGAGTTAAGCTCTGGTTCATCTTTCTTCCCATCACCCATAGTTTGTAAAAAGTCAAAGGAATTAATGCGGTAAGTCTTTTTTCAAACAAAGAAAAGAAAGAAGAGGGAAACGCAGACATTTTGAGAGTTGAACAGATAGAAAATTTCTGTAGGAATTAAAAATGCGTTGGTGGAAATTAAAAATTCTCACTAGCTGAAGTTGGATTCTTTGGATGAGGGTACAGACGGAGGTCGAGAGTGCGGATGTTGAAGATGGTGGAATTGTTGTTGCTGAGCATTTTGATCCACTTGGACTACTCGAATGATGTGCCTCTCATCTGGATGGTGGATTTGGGATTGCTGCTGCTGTTGTTGTTGTTCCTTCTCATGCTGAAGGGCTCTTCGGAGTTTCCAACTTACATAAGCAGACGCTGAGTCCTCTTGACTTTTTGGATGAGGAGAGAATTGTTGCTGAGGGAGAGAGACAGGGACGGATACTTTTTGGAGACCACCGGATGCGCTGGACGTAGTTGCTGGATGACCCATGGTCGTACCTTTCCGAGAAGCATAATCTTTCGAGATTATCAAGTCAATATGATCACCCCAAGTTCCACCTACGTAAATAAATCCCAACCACAACATTAAGCGGACTAAACCCCACCATGCTCTTCTATTCTACAACAACCAAAGCAAGTGGAGGGTGGACTACTAAGTCACTACGATGCATAAGAAGGGGTAACTAAGTGCAGTAGTTATAGAAAGAGATATGAAGCTCACAGTTTACTGTTCATATTATTACCTGGTGGATTCCTATGACCTTCATCCATCCTCATATCTTCCTGGGAGATGTGAGGTTGGCCTCTTTCTCGGTCTAGGTGCATTTGCATTTGAGAACGACTTGGTGACATATGGGTCTGCTGTGAATGGGCGACTGCTGTTGGCTGAACGCATCGCTGGAAGGAAGCGAAAAGCCTGTCACCAGTTCGTGATGGCGGAATGGGAGATTGACGGTCTTGACCTGCAGGTTTATTGATCTGGTGTGTTATGATTGCATCTATTAATGAAGCTGCAGTGAGCGTGGGAGCCTGTCCTTCACGGACATATCTCACATCAGGTTCCTTCCTATCTCTAGAAAAACAAGGAAAAATTAGTCTCAAATTGCTACGGCTACTACACATGTGCTGGAACTTACTCTAAATTAGGTTGAAGTCTACTGTGGTTGAGCTGAACGTATTTCGACGAGTCATTTAGAGTCTGCATGACTGAAATTGGGTGATTTGGTCCCCGTTGAACTTGAGCTTGTGGATGCTGTGGCATGCTAAGCCGATTTCCTAAGCCTTCTCTTACCACGTCAACTAAAGCATTAAAATAAGCAATTTAATTCTACTTTCCTAACGTCGCTCAGCCTAAATTAAATAAGACAAATAAAATTACCCCGCGGCAGTCCAAGACGAGGCCGAGGATCGTCCTTTGGAACGGGTAAACTGGGCTGAGCAGCAGCAATATCGACTAATGACGCAAAAGCATCATGCTGCTGCTGATACCTCCCTGATTCTGGTTTGTTTACAATGCCAGTCCCTATAAAATAGTACTCAGAGTAAATAAAAACGCTAAAAATTACTTTAACTTAAGGGCTTACGATTAGGATTCGTTCGATGAATGACACCCTGCCGTTGCTGCTGATGATGTTGAGGTGGAGTTGGTGACTGGCGGTACGGGTGTTCATTACGCGGCGGGAGAATGTAAACAGGATGCCCATGGTGGCCAGAGGAGGGTGGAGGAGGTCCTCGTTTACTCAAATCCATCCTTGGTTGAGATTGGTTTTGAATAGGAACCTGAATATGAATCGGTGGAGGTTGTTGCATCTGCTGAGAAGTGTAGTAGTCATTAATGATGATTTGGCGTGAGGTGTTATGTTGATCAGCTGAGTATGACGGATGCGTGGTAGAGAGTGGAGGAGATCGATGGCCTGACGGTGATTTCTGATTATACATTTGCTGTGGATGGGCTCCTGGAAAACGAATCCAAAAATAAATGTATAAGTAAAATAATTTTAATATTAGTGATCACATGAGATCTTTTTGTAGATTAGAACAGAGACTTTCTTACCATGAAAACTGTATCCAGCTGGCGACATGCGTTTGTAATTGTCCGGTGATCTATCGTACATGTATGGACTTGAGGCCTGCTCCTTCCCACGCACTTTGTCTAGTGGCGTGCCATGTGTGATTGAGCCTTCCTTCATTGGTTTTAGCAAGCCTTCATACTTTGATGCCATTTGATGTTGCTGTTGAACAGAAAAAAATTAGACATGTTTTTAAACTCTGAAAAAACTTTCTCAATTAACCTGATGCGACAGTTGAAGTGGGGTACCATGCGTAATTGAACCGTCTTTCAAACTACCGTGTGGTGAGACCGTGGGAGGTTTCGTCAGCAGGGGAGGTGGTGGTAGAACTTTGGCTGATTTGAGCTGAGACATTTGCGGCTGCGGTTGACGGGATCTGATCATCGGATACTTTGAGTAATAAACGTCCTGTCGGTTGGCAAAGTCAATTGGCTGATGAGCTGGTGGTGGGAGGCTGCCACTCGAAGGCGGACGTTGAGTAGAGACTTGTGGTGAAGGGGTTCGTTTCTTCATGCTCAAGTCTAGCGTCTCATATTCGTCTCTCACAGGCTGGGCATTTGTTTGCTGAATGTGAACCACCGGTGCATTATCTCGAATCATCATTTGGAACTGCTGTTGCTGCTGGGGCGATACTTCCCTAATTGGCCCTTTGTTGTTGTAATAAACTTGAGAAGGGAAGTGCGAAGAATTTGACATATTCGGATGATGATGATTTAAAGGGGAAACGTTGATTTGTTGAATAATCATAGGTTGAGCAGCTGGAGGTTGGAAATATCTGGCTTCTTGGCCTTTAAGGATTGACTGTATGGTGGGTGAGATGCTCTGTGGAGGTCCAGGTGCCCGCTGTTCCATATTGTGATGCTGAGCGGCATTCGGAGCTGGATTTTTTCGGAGTTGCCGCTCAATCGTTGCCAGCATCAAATCCTTCACGGTCATTTGCTCATGCGGGTCTGTCTCTGGACTTGGATGCCTCATACCAGGATGCTGTTGCTGTTGCAAGTGCTGCTGATGAAGCTGTTGCTGCTGTTGAGCTTGAGATATTTGCTCTGCATGGGAGCTTCCTGGGTGGCTCGACGGATGGTGGTGATAGCTCGGAGACTCCCTGGTAGTGACATGATACCCTGGTTGTTGCTGCTGTGATTGTGGGAGTTGATAAAGTCCTTGGGACGTAGGTGTCGCAGGATGGCTTGAAGCGGGGTGAAGAACAACTTGCGAGTGCTGCACACGCGAGACTTCAGTACTTTCGACACTTCCGCTCTCAGTTGTCATTATAGTAAGTTGAAGCGGGATTTCCGCATTGGGATTATTGGGAAGCGTCTTCATTTTTTCCACAACAAGAGCTTGAGCTGGCTTGTCAGTCTCCATAGAATCTTCCTCCGCACTAACTGTTGCAGACGTATCGTAGTCCTCTTTCGCCTCAACAGGGTGCCGAGCCTCCTGAGTATGAGTAACTCCTTCATCGCAGCTCGAAGTAGTGGATCCGGATTCTTCTTCATCTGTCAATATAGGTGGACCGTCGACTCCTTTACTTTTCCGAAACTCTTGGACCAGAGTATCAAGTCCATACTTTTTTCTAAAATTGAAGTAAAAATTTCTACACTGCAGGTCCGATTTTGTAGCTATTTGCTCAGAAAGTTGCCTCCAGTCTGTTCCGGATTCGGCTAAAGCCTTTTTCATTGCTTCAATTTCCTCATCTGCCCAGCGGGTTGTGTCTGAGCCGGGATCATCTGGTGTGTCCAATGACGCATTCGGCATGAGTCTTCTATTGATTCGATTGAAACAGGCTGTACAGCATTTTGTGACATTTGGAGGGATCTGATATTTAGAGCAAATGGCTTCCTTCGTCTCTGCTGGCATTTCGGCCCACTTTGGAGGAAATGGGCGGAGTCGTTTGATTCTGGATCTTCGAGCAGGGCATGTAGGTATAGGGCAGTGATTTGGTTTATACCTCCGACGAACTGCCTTGGTCCGACATGAAGTACACACTCGATCACTCTGACCAGGACGAATATCATCCTCTGTCAACCCATACTGAGATGCCTGTGAGCGAACCAATGGTCTGGACTGCAGGTACGAATCCAACCGGACTTTACATACCGCACAATTATGCGGAATTCCTTTATCACCTGCAACAGAATAAGAAAACACATTTTTAACTTAGAAGAATATCCAGAATAAATGCGAAAGACGCACACGCTTTAAGCCATTCGAACCCATAGGGATTACCATTTCCTAAAATTAGAATTCACGCAGAAATGATTTCGCGCTTTCATTTCTAAATCCCAGTACCGGAGTTTGTTTTAGAATTCCGCCTATTCGTAGAAAACGTGAATCTTTTGAAGAGACCCAATTAGAAAATAAAGCTTTCCGCAACAGACAGAACGTTCCTGTCTTCTCTGAAGGGAGCATTAACATGATGATATTTTTCAGTAAATATTGACATATCCTTTCCAGAATCAGAACAACTCATGACTATTAAAGGAACCCACTCAACTTAATTACAATCTCTCATAGACAAACATTTACAGATCAATAAATAACTCCGTTTTCAATCAGAGACGGATAATCCTCCCCTTCAAACTCCACCAGGATTAACCATGTTTCGATCATACTTCCGAAAAAAAAAAACATCTTTTTTCCGATCGCATTAAGATTTAATAGCTAAAGGTACAGCACCAATTTTTGCCAGTTTTCTAGTGTAGTCAATAAGATAAATTTAAGTCTATGTGCTTGTAACCAACCCATTTTTACTGCACATGACATGCATTTGCAAAAAAAGATAAAGCAAGAAAATCAAAATAATTTTTTTCCGAATTAAGCTTGTTTTTGTGAGCGATAAATGCGATAAAGTAATTTGATGTTCTGCTTTGTTGAGCCAGCGTAAAAACAATTAGATCAGTCGAGGATCTTGGTTCTGCATAAAGATGGAAATATGCTACTCGGTATTACTTAAGACACGATCCTGTATTTTTAAATGCATAACTCAGTATAGTACAGCCTGTCCAAACAATTTCCATACCGGGTCCAAAGTCCAACTTTTTTGAAATTAAAAAACCGATGTTTCTGATTTGCTTTTTTGCAGAGCAATATCAACAATGGATGCCCTAAGAAAGACTAAAGCTAAATTATTCCAATCAAAGTTTTTCACAAAGTTTTCGGAATATGTGTTTTTTTGAATTTTGAAAAAGTTGGACTTTGGACCCGGTATGGAAATTGTTTGGACAGGCTGTACTATTGATGAGCGATCATGTACCAAGATCTTCGACTTAGATGCATTTGGTGCATATTTCAAGAACCAAGACTTCCACACTATAACCAATCCAGACCTCAAAATATTCATTTAGGAGAGCTGTAACTTTCCACTGCCAGCCCTTCTTTAAGGCAGGTTCACACCAAGCAGGGTCGTGGCAACTACCTCGCTATCACTTTTTTCCAAGTTCCTGGAAAAAAGTTCGATTTTCATTTTTTGGCATAAAAACATGTTTCAGGCCATAAGTCGGTTTCAATCATTTTTCAAAAAATTTTTTGTTTTTTTCGAAATTTCCCGTTTTTTT
>JABASM010000628.1:0-20446 GCA_019776545.1 Brachystomella parvula
TGCAACAAATGAGAAATCACTAAAGAATTTTAAACTGATCAACCGACCGATCAATAAAATCTAAGCAGGAAGCAGGTAAGGATTTATATTTCAGACCGATGATTAAAGGGATGATTAAAGGTCTAATTTTCTGCGAAGCTTGGATTGGTATTTGGTTGATACCACTGGTACCTGAGGTAAGAGTAAGGCAGAGTCCGCGGCGGACTCTGCCTTCAGCCGTACCTCAAGTAATGATTCTGATTTGTTTTCCAAAGAGACAGCTACAGCTATTACTTCGCGGTATTCAAAAGCCTGAAATAATTAGCGGTTACCGCCCAAGCCAATACAGAGAAGGTAAAACAGAGAAGGTCAAATGTAAACCCTCTGCGTAAAACATCAGACCTTAGTTCCATTTTTTTTCTAAAAATTCGGGCACCAGTGGCTTGAGCAGACGTAAATCAACCTCCCCCCTGCCAATCAGGAAGAACACTAAATCTAACTAACAATCTAGACCGGTCGCAGAATTGGTAGGCCCGGCTCACGTTGAAAAAGACGCTGAAGTCGCAGGCCCGAACTGGCAGGCCGGGCCTGCCTATGTTTTTATGCATAAACTTCCTACGAGACGAATTTCGATTGCAATGTCTAAAGATATTGACATTTCGCAACTTTTGTCCGATGCGTTTCCCGAAAATCCGGATAATTTTTGAGAAATACACGAATTATATTTTTAAACTCATTTTCGGCATGAAAGAGCCAACTTTTTGTAGATGTGAATAGTCCCACTAATTCGCTTCTGTCAGTCTGGAGAAACCGCACCGAGTTCGGTATAAACTCATACCGAGTTTGGTATGACGAAACGTACCCACCTCGGTATGAGCTTTTACTCGCATGAGTAAAGCCCATACCGAGGTGGGTACGTTTCGTCATACCGAACTCGGTATGAGTTTTTACCCAACTCGGTGCGGTTTCTCCGGACTGTCTGTTAACTGTACTTAAAGAATGAGTCGGGCCGACGACGATGTATTCGTCGGCCCGACACAGAAATACATCGACCTCTTAAACCTGGCAGCCTTGCACGTCACGTTAACAGCGACCGGGTCTACGAATTCATCGTCCTAGGGCTGTTTCACTACCTTTTCTCATATAGATGGCCTTACAAATTGGGTCGATGAATACAGCGACCTGGGACGATGTACTTGTCGGTCCTATTATGTTTAGTAGGGAACCCTACTAACCTTAGTAGGACCATCCTGCGATCCTTAGTAGGATTCGAAAGGCTGTGCTGTGGAGTTCTTTTACAGTACAGCCACAGTGCTCTCTCCTCCAGCAGGCTTCCCTACTGTACGTGTCTGAATAGAGAGCAGTGTGGAGGAACTCGTTCTCTATAGCCTTTCGAATCCTACTAAGGATAGTAGGATGGTCCTGTTAAGGTTAGTAGTGTTCTTACCCTTCCTGACTGCCTGCGGTGTCGATTTTAGTTTGTCTCAGGTCTGAACTCACCATATTCATTTGATTAAGTACTCCTCGGAAGGCTTTGATTTACAGCGCTGGAGTCAAAATCAATTACTTCTGCAGCTGGCCTGACCCGATGGTTCGCACGTATGCTAAGCTACCGTTGCACTATAGGCTGCTGTGACAGTGAATATTACTAATTCACTGCACTAATTGACAGTACTCCGGCACACAAAGACAAATAAATACTCCAGAAGAGACAGGCAGGAGGCAAAGAAAGAACAATCTCGAAGCAGCGAGAGTTCAGTTCAAATGCAAAAACTCTTTGGCGGCCACAGGATAAAAAAATACTACAGCGGAAGAGATCAGGTCAAATTTGACATAGGGCAAATATGACATGGTAGGTCAATGATGACATGATAGGTCAAATATAGCATGCTTCGATGTTGCCGTCGTACCAGCACATAAATATACCAATTAGAGCCCCGATTTAATGAATCAAATAAGAAAAACACTCTATATTTAAAGATGAATAATGTGAAGAGTTAAAGTGCGCACGATAACTCTGTCACAAATCAAACTAGGGTCAAGTCACCTGATGGTGATCACGTCACCTGATGGTGATGACCCGTTTTTCACCTATTTAAAAGCGGTTTTCTAGAAAATTAAAATACGGAACCTTTAGTCAAGGGACGAAACTAACGGTTCCGTATTTTCACTTTCCAGAAAACCGCTTTTAAATGGGTGAAAAACGGGTGATCACCATCAGTAACGTGACCACCATCAGGTGACTTGACCCTATTCTCAAAGACCACGAGAAAGGACCAAATCGTATGAAACAAGAAACGATGTATAAGAGTGAATTAACTTAAAGAAAGTTAAAATGTTTCAAGCAAGACATTCAAAAAACTTGAAGTAAAGCTTTACCAGTTGTAGCAATAAAAAAAGTTCACAGGAAGGTGACCCAACGCGAAACAAATTATCAACTGAAAAATTATAAACCGATAACCAAAATGCAGGTAGACTCCTGAATAATTATATCTTTAAGTCTTTCCTCATTACTCTTCGAACAAAATGCTGATGATTAACGGCCCTATACACTATCGAAGTTTAAATTTAATCGCAGTTTAATTCAAAAATGTTCATATAGAAATAATTGAATCTTCTTTTTAACTCTGATTAAATTTAAACTTCGTTGGTGTACTACCGTAAAATGTTCCAAAGAGGGACAGCGTTGTAAAGAGGGACAGTACCGGATTTATTGTTAAACTAATCATATAAAATAGTTACTTGGATAGTAGTACACTTGAATTATTGTAGTATACAGCTGTTGAAGTAACTATTTTATATAATTAGTTTAACAATAGTGTAAGTGGAGTTCAATAATCTTTGCTTTTTTACTTTCCCGCTACTTTACTTTTGTGACGTCATTTAAAGAGGAGGAGTCTCGCTCCGGATTGGTTGCTGGAGAAGAGCAGAAAAGCCGAAAAGGAAGTAAGTAATCCCAGAGCTCCTTTCTCACTTTTCTAGTCTACTAAAATTTTTTTACTATCTAGAAATCTTTAATCGCGAAGGTCAGTGGTTGACCCTTGACCCATCCACGTATACCATGACATGAAACAGCATTAGCAAGCGTACGGATACTTCCATAGTAGGCCTGAAAAGACCAATGTCCACTGTTACCACCCGCTAGCCGCTACACACAACTTTTCTCATGGTTCTTGCTCACTTACGGGTTACGGTAGCGGGTCTTTTCGTTCGAATCTGATGTCCACTACGTCTTTGATTGACCTTGAGTGATCTTGAGCGAGTTTGGCCTACCTGCGGTTAATTGACAGGTAGTAGCAGGTTTAGGACATGGTTAGTGTCACTCAAGGTCCATCAAAGACGTAGTGGACGGATCCAATGTATGGA
Source organism: Brachystomella parvula (assembly GCA_019776545.1). Lineage (NCBI taxonomy): Eukaryota > Metazoa > Arthropoda > Collembola > Poduromorpha > Brachystomellidae > Brachystomella > Brachystomella parvula. Next base: position 3,346 of record JABASM010000628.1, read on the forward strand.
GCTATTTGTGTGACCCACGTAAGCATTACGAAACCGATATCCTTAGAAGGAAATCAATTTGCATGGCAAATGTCTCCTCATGACCCTTGAACTAGCAGCCGCTTGTCTGCTTTAATGCCGAGTAACTGCAAACCATGAAAAGTTTCCGTTTTCTATCTAATACTTGGACAGGATGGGTAAAGTTAAGGTCACTGACCCTGGAAAAATGAGAAATTGAATCAGGAGAATAAGAAAGTAGGAAGGTACGCTCATCGATCTCATACTAAAAATTAAAGTAGTAGAAAAGCAAGATGGGCAGAAAGTGCAAAAGTAAAGATTGTTGAACTCTACTAATGAAATCCGGTACTTTCCCTCTTTGGAACATTTTACGGTATATGGCCGTAAAATATTTGTTCCGAATCGGACTACTGTAATGCGTCGGGTTTATTGTATTTAGATACACGCATTTCATATTTTTATTCACCCTTTACTTGATATTTTACGCATTCCAACGTTGCCGCTGTTACCACGTCAGATTTGACCTACCGTGTCATATTTGGCCTACGTTTTTGTTATATTTGACCTGATCTCCTNTTTACTTGATATTTTACGCATTCCAACGTTGCCGCTGTTACCACGTCAGATTTGACCTACCGTGTCATATTTGGCCTACGTTTTTGTTATATTTGACTTGATCTCCTCCGCTGTACTGTAAGACTTCTTCTGCCCAAACAAATAGCCCAATAGCATCCATGAACATCGTTCCAAAAAATCCCGTTTTGGCCCACCCACTCTTATTATAGTTCCCGTTTAGTTATGCGGCCGACCACCCCTCCTCCCTTGTGACGTAATAATTGATTCCTGCGGATCAACTTTTAGCAACTGCGGGATCGGATTGAGCGATAAATTACCGGCAGTGAAAAAAGCGACCAGGACCAGCACCGGGATATACCTTGCAATGTTGCGGACGCAAAATCAGCCGGTGATGAAGCTGGTGGTGGGGCATACGAACCCCTTTCCTTCATGTTTTCCTCAATTTACCGCGGCTGCCTTTTACCTTGTCGTTCAGTTATCGCTGCATAAAAATAGAATTTTCCGAGTTAATGGGAAAACGGGTGATTGACGAAAACAGCTGTGAGAGGAGAGCTAAACCCCATTTAAAAAGTTTAACTGGTAGAGTTTGAAAGATTGAAAGCTAGTTTGTAAAAAATAAAAGAATTTCGAAAGCGTTACCTCCCGAAAACGAAATCCTAGAAAAGTGTGAAGCTCACCGATATCTGGAGGCGATTACCATGTCACATACACTTTCCGTGTGAGTATGTTTGATGGGCGTCGCATTTGTTCCAGAATTAGTCGCATGGCAGGGTCTCCTACAGATTGAAAAATTACAAACCTTAAACATCGAACTAATTAGGAAACGCAAGGAAGATGCTTACTTAGGATGGATTGGATCTCTGGATTCCCCATTGCTCGTTTTCTAGCTTCTTCTGGATCAGAATGAACTGCCATCATTGTACTGCGATATCCTTCATTGGCCTCAGCGTTGGTCGAATCGATTTCCAGGGCCTTCTCGTATGCTGTCATCGCCTTCCCAGCCTCTTGCATCCCTTGAAGGATTTTACCTTTCCGAATCCAACCCTTGACTTAAAAATTAAGTTAAATAAACAGTTAACTGAATTAACAGAGTGGGAATACGTCAAGAGTATCTTACTGAATTTGGGATCTAGTTCGAGGCATTTTTCACAATCCTTGATTCCTAAATCGAAGGCAGCTAATTTGGTGTAGCAAGCAGCTCTGGTACTGTACAGCTTCGGGTCGTCTGGATTTCTTTTGATGGCTTCTGAATAATGCTTGACGGCCGCCGCATAGTCTCCCTTCTTGAACAGTTCATTTCCAAGCTCCTTCTCTTCCTCGGCCTTGACGGGGTCAATGTAAGCTTTTCGTTCTTCTTCCTTAATAATAGCTTCAACTTCAGATATCAGAGCACGTGTCTCAGGAGTTCGATGCTCACTAAGACTCTTTTCATAATATAAACCTTGGCAGCCTTGTTGTCTCCCAGCTTTCGTGACGCATTCCCCATTCGGCAGTAAGCCTTGGCAATTAGTTTGTAGTCAGCCCGGTTCTCTCGGCCTGCTTCTATAGCTGATTGGCACTCATTGATGCAATCCTGATACTTTTTCTCCAGCAGCTACATTGGTCCGGTAGGTCATGTTTGTAGGATCCAATTCAATTGCTTTTCGGTAGTGTTGAAGGGCCTTGTCAAAGTTCCTCTTCTTATACATACTCCACATTTCCAGAAACCTTCTCCTGTTCGGCATCCTGCAACAAATGAGAAATCAATAAAGAATTTTAAACTGATCAACCGACCGATCAATAAAATCTAAGCAGGAAGCAGGTAAGGATTTATATTTCAGACTTCAGCCTTACTTCAGCCGTACCTCAAGTAAAGTACTGATTCTGATTTGTTTTCCAAAGAGACAGCGACCAATATTGACAGCGACACAAACCTCCGGATTTCCACTTCAGCTTAAACTCAGAATTTTGCCTCACGTAAAAGCCACGCAAAGAACAAGAGCATACCCGGCGGCGTAGGAGGGCAAAATTTTTAAAACTGCCATACCGTTAGTTTAGTTAACTATAAATTATGCTAGTAATAATGCAATAAAAAAATGACACCAACACTGCTACTACACTATTAATATATTTGTGCTTTAATAGGTTCCCACCAACTAATTGGGTTTTAACTTGGCTCATCTTCGCTCAGCTACTTTGCTTATGCAAAGGTATACTCAAGTCAGAATGCGAACGACACCTTGAGATGGATTTTAATGAAACATTACGGGATAGTTAATACTCACAAGTACCTCGGACGTTTGTACAGGGTGTAGTTACGGGGTTGACCCTAAGTGGCACTTACAGGTCACCGAATTCAGTCACTTGACCCCATGGATCCGGACAAGTGAAACGCCAATCGAGCGTGCTCGGTTTGCGGAATGTAGAATATCAGTCGACTATTTTGGCTTAAAGCATGGCTGCCAGAGGTCATTAGGTGCCACATAACACTTTGCGACCTCTAGTGGCCGTGTTTTAGGTCAGAAAAGGTCAATTACGGTTTTAAAATCAGCAAACTAAGCTCTCTCGACTGACGTATCGCTTGTCCGCGACCATTTTGTGGCCCCCAAAGGTCACAAAAGGTGCATTACAACAGTTGGAGGTACTTGTGAGCATTACGTATGCCGCAATGTTTCATTAAAATCCATATTAGGGTATCGTTCGTATTCTGACTTGAGTATGCTTTGCATAAGCAAGGAAGCAGAGCGAAGATGAGCCAAGTTAAAAATCAATTCAAGCCATTAAGCCAATTTAAAAGTTAAAATTAGTTGGTGGGAACCTATTAAGGCTTTTAGGTAAGGCAAAATTCTGAGTCAAGCGGAAGTGGAAACCCGGTCTGCAGCGGCAGCTACTTCGCGGTATTCAAAAGCCTGAAATAATTAGCTGTTACCGACCAAGCCAATACAGAAAATTATGGGTGTCGCAATTCGAAATCCCGAAATCATGATATAATTCTGCCAGGTGCGTTGTCCGCAGTGCTTTGCCCAGTTCTGTGTGCCTGTTGGCGTACAGTGTGTGCACACTTCCCGCATGAACTTTATCAGTTGGTCAGCAGGCAGCAGCCCTTGTCCTTTGTCTTTACTCTTATTCTTTAAAACACTTATAATAGACAGTTAAGGGGGACTGACTTTGATGACAGGGTCGTTTGGAAGGCGGATAGAAAACAAGTCATCGCTATTGATTGTTCTTTGGTTGTCAATCGCATTCGGTAAGTCGTTTTACCATAATTTTGAAATGTTTTGTTACTGGATGGATATTAGCTAAGGATAATTGGGTCCATAAGACTTGTGGTGGAGCGGTGTTGCCAAAAAGAGTTTGGCGCGCTAATCATTGTTTATTGACGACTGAAGTTGAAGCTCTGGGAGCAGGGGAGGCTGGCAGCGGTGGGGCTTCAAAAGTTTGAATGAATACCTGCGACGGCTACGCCGGGAAAAGGGTCTCTAAACATCATGTATCCGAGACCACGGCTGAACTCCAGAAGTAATTAAACAAAGTAAACGGCTTCTGTCATTCCCAATTACTTTTTCGTAGAAGACAGACATGGATGGGATGGATACTGCAGCTCAAGAACGAGAATTGTTTTGAGCTTTTGTCTGAGAAGAGAGGTTTTATCAGTTTTAACCTTCTGTTTTTTTTTTAATTGTGTCTGTTTAGATTCGTCACCATTACGTAAATCTGCACTATGGGAACGATGTTAGAGCAAGCTTCAAAGTTACTTGACTTCTCTCAAAGGTTGGATATTGGACTTCTGGACAGCGTTGTGGGATGTATGTATTCTGGAGCAGGGGACCAAGTAAGCATGACCAGGTTAACATGACTCTTAGTTAATTACTGATGCTTATGCTTGTGGTTTAGCAAAAATTGGCCCAGGAAGTTTTGACAAGGCTGAAAGAGCATCCTGAAGCCTGGACACGTGTAGATGCAATTCTGGAATTTTCTACAAATCAACAGACCAAGTACTTTGCTCTTCAAATACTTGAACAAGTGATCAAAACTCGTTGGAAGGCTCTCCCACGCATTCAGTGTGAGGGTATCCAGAAGTATATCGTAGGGCTCATTATCAAAACCTCTCAGGATCCTATTGTCGCTGAAAATGAAAAGTTGTACCTAAATAAATTGAACATGATTCTCGTGCAGGTAAGTAGTTAATAGTAAACTAATCAATGAGCTTATTGACTCGCTTTATTCTCTAGATTTTGAAACGGGAATGGCCCAAGAATTGGACGAGCTTTATCCCTGATATTGTGGGCAGTAGTAAGAGCAGTGAGTCCCTTTGCCAGAATAACATGACAATTCTGAAGCTGATGAGCGAAGAGATTTTCGATTTCTCTTCTGGTCAAATCACACAGACGAAAGCTAAGCACCTAAAGGACACAATGTGTCAAGAATTCTCCCAGATCTTCACCCTCTGCCAGTATGTCATGGAGAATGCTACAAACGTGGCTCTCATCACAGTAACTTTAGAGACGCTTCTGCGGTTCTTGAATTGGATTCCCCTTGGGTATATTTTTGAGACTGAACTGATTCCGATGCTCACGACAAAGGTAATTGAACTAAATGTAATAAGGCTCGCTAGGCTAGCTTTTCATGTTCATGAATAGGTGAACTCTACGGTTTATGCTGCTTCTGTTTGTGCACACAGTTCTTGCCTTTAGAAGCTTTTCGAAATGTTACTCTCAAATGCCTAACGGAAATCGCGAGCGTCAACAATCAAGGTCAGTATGATGAGCGATTTCTTCTTTTCTTCGCAAACGTGATGACGAAGCTGGAAGTGGTAAGCCTATATTACCTTAGGAGGACTTAAAATCAATCCATGTTTTAAATCTATTTTCTCTTCTAGATGATTCCCCTCGCGCAAATCAATATCCGTGAGATATATGCCTCAGCTCCGGATAAGGACCAGCAGTTCATTCAGAACTTGGCACTTTTCCTGTGCGCCTTTTTGAAGGAACATGGGCATTTGCTCGAGAAACAACCCGTGAAAACTCATCTTACGAATGCTCTCCAGTACCTTGTTCTAATCTCAGAAGTCGATGACGTAGAGATTTTCAAAATTTGTCTTGAGTACTGGAACGCCCTCACATCTGATCTTTACAAGTAAACAAAGCCTTTTCAATCACTAATCGCTTCTGTTCATTTCCATCGTTCGCTAATTAATTAATTAATTCGCGATTAAATTATTTGCTTTCTAGAGAATCGCCTGTTATCCCGACACAATCTCCTAGCATATTCAATATGGGAATGACCGGTAATGGTGATACTTTCCCAGAAAGTGGAAAGCGAAGGGATTTTTACTTAATGCCTCTGCACCATGTTCGTGTCATCATGATAAGCCGGATGGCTAAGCCCGAGGAAGTGCTCGTTGTTGAAAATGAAAACGGTGAAGTTGTGCGAGAATTTATGAAGGATACAGACTCGATCAACTTGTACAAAAACATGAGGGAGACGCTTGTCTATTTGACTCATCTGTCATGTACGGATACCGAAAGAATCATGACGAAGAAACTCCAGAACCAGGTCAACGGAACGGAATGGTCATGGAAAAACTTAAATACTGTAAGAAACCAAAATTGAGCTTTACGTGAGCCTTCTTAATCATACATATGTTTTAGCTGTGCTGGGCTATCGGCAGTATATCAGGTGCTATGCACGAAGAGGATGAGAAAAGATTCATTGTTACCGTCATCAAAGATTTGCTTGGTCTCTGCGAGCAAAAAAAGGGGAAGGACAACAAGGCCATAATTGCTTCCAATATTATGTACGTAGTAGGGCAGTACCCTCGTTTCCTTCGGGCTCATTGGAAATTTCTCAAAACTGTTGTGAACAAACTTTTTGAGTTCATGCATGGTAAGCTTACTCAGCGTAGGATCTAACTTTATCTTGGCGATCATTTCATATGCATAACCGTGGTGCAGCCCAATAATTTTGTCTTTTCTTGTTTCAGAAACTCATGATGGGGTCCAAGACATGGCGTGCGACACGTTCATAAAAATCGCTCAGAAGTGCCGGCGTCATTTTGTCAGTGTCCAAATGGGTGAAGTTGTTCCTTTTATTGAAGAGATACTTGCGCAAACGCCTACCATCATCTGTGACCTTCAGTCACAACAGGTAAACTTACTGCTATAAATGCAGCTAATTTCGACAGGCTTAAAAATTGAAGCACTGCTTGGTTGGCGTTTCGTTATTTGCAGGTTCATACTTTCTACGAAGCAGTAGGCTATATGATTTCGGCTCAGACAGACACCAACGTCCAAGAAGTTCTCATCGAAAAGTATATGATCCTTCCAAACCAAGTCTGGGATGACATAATCTCCCAAGCATCTCGTAACGTCGATGTCCTCAAGGATATGGAAGCCATTAAGCAGCTCTGCTCGATTCTCAAAACGAATGTAAGGGCCTGTAAGGCCTTGGGACATCCTTACGTTTCGCAGGTGAGTTTCTAAACAACAAAGGCTCTCGAAGTTAAAGAGTTATACCAGTAATAACAAATGTTGATTTCAGTTGGGTCGGATTTATTTGGATATGCTCAATGTCTACAAGGTAATGAGTGAAAACATTGCACAAGCAGTTGCTCTAAACGGAGAAGCTGTAACGAAACAGTTCCTGATCAAGAGCATGAGGGTTGTGAAGAAAGAAACATTGAAATTAATAGCAAGTTGGGTTGAACGATCCAGTAATCCACAAATGGTTCTTGAAAATTTCATCCCTCCCCTTCTGGATGCAATTCTCGTTGACTATAGAATGACTGCTGTTCCTTCTGCGCGTGAACCAGAAGTTTTGAGCACCGTTGCAGCTGTTGTGGAAAAACTGGAAGCTCATATCATTCCGCTCATTCCTAAAATTTTTGATGCCGTTTTTGAATGTACGCTGGAAATGATCAACAAGGATTTTGAAGAGTTTCCCGAGCACCGAACCAATTTCTTCCTACTTATTCAGGTAAGGCTTCATTCAACAGAAACCAAAAACAGTTGTAACTTAGTAACTATATTACTTTATGCAGGCCGTAAATAGCTACTGCTTCCCAGCACTTCTTTCCATATCGCCTGCACAGTTTAAATTAGTCCTAGACGCCATCATCTGGGCTTTCAAACATACTATGAGAAATGTTGCAGATACCGGTCTTACCATTCTTCAAAATATGCTCCATAGCATCAGTACCACTCCAGGCTACGAGAGCTTCGCTCAGAGCTTCTACCAAACTTTCTACTGTGAGATCATTCAGCATATTTTCTCCGTTGTCACTGACACATCTCATTCAGCTGGTCTCAACATGCACGCAACTATTCTTGCCTGGATGTTCACAACCGCAGAAATGGGGAAAATCACCGTTCCATTGAATCCTCTGCAGCAGCCCCCCTTTCAGCCATCGGATAATGTTCAGTATATCCAGGTGCAGTATACTACTCCAATTAAAGTGGGCCGGAGAAAGTTTCGTTTTTTTCAAATTAAAAAAACCGATGCGAATGATTTGCTTTTTAGCAGGACGAAAACGCAGTGAATATGTTTATACTTTTTTGGAAAATCCATTAATTTCAAAAACGTGAAAAACTTTCTCCGACCCACTTAGGTTGGAAACCCCCGTGGAAGCTATTAGATTCTCTTGAACAAGACAATCATCGTTCCTCGTTCGATTTCTTTATAACTTAAGTTTGTTGTAGGGATTTGTTGCAAATTTGCTTAAGACTGCTTACCCTCACCTAACGGACAACCAAGTGAAGGTCACAGTAACGGGGATGTTTACCTTAAACCAAGACGTTCAAGCCTTCAAAGAGCATCTTAGAGATTTTCTTGTTCAAATCCGCGTAAGCTAACTTTGTTTTAATTTAATATTTTTTATTTTATCTTTTTGGATTTGGTTATTGCTTTTGCTGTGACATTGACTAAGAAGGAAATCTACTTGTTCTTCAGGAATTCACTGGGGAGGACGACACTGATCTGTACTTGGAAGAGCGTGAGGCTATGCTTCGTGAAGCCGAAACGAAGAAGCGTGGAATCCAGTTGTCAGTTCCTGGAATTCTCAACCCACATGAAATCCCAGAAGACATGCAGGACTAACTGATTTCTTTTTCCGAATCTGCCTTAAACAAGTTCCAGCAACAAAGTAAATAACCTAATAAAGTTTCGTTGGAATTAAGCGTAAGCTAACTTTGTTTTAATTTAATATTTTTTATTTTATCTTTTTGGATTTGGTTATTGCTTTTGCTGTGACATTGACTAACTGATTTCTTTTTCCGAATCTGCCTTAAACAAGTTCCAGCAACAAAGTAAATAACCTAATAAAGTTTCGTTGGAATTAACCAGAAAAATAGCCTGGAAACTCATAGTTTCATTCTCTCGTTTTGCAGAGAAATCCCTGGATATTCAATAATGGAGTCGTAAGCTATTTTCTACATATCCTATCCATGTAAGAGTTACCCCTTGAATTTACCGTTTTTAAAATTCTTTATCTGCTCAATTCAGAGAAGGCTCTTCTATTCAGCCGTTAATAAATTGTTTTATTAAGGAAAAAAGGATGTGAGCCTCTCTGGCTTTAGACGGTTTAGAAATTTATTTTAAGAATGGGGGAAGATTTCATAACGGTATTCGAGTTTACTGACCTTAGAAAATAAGTGCCCAGTTCACTCCCTTGCCTAAGAGGCATTCCCAAATTTCAACAGGATTTCATTACTGGTTTGATTAAGTAGGAAGTTGGTATTGTTGTAAGAATGGGATTCTGGGCAATCGCTTTGACCGCTATTGGTCCAGCGATTCTCTATCGACTTCTCGACTCCATTCCAAGTTTGGTTCGGGAATTCTCCATCGCTGATAAAACTCGGGATTTATTTGAGTCTCAGCTTTTCCAGGCTGATGCTGGAGCTCATACACCTGAAAAAATTTTTGACTTCATAATAGGTACACAAATTTTTTAGTTCCTTAAATATTGTTCTTTCAAGAAATTTACTGAAACTTCCAGTTGGAGCTGGGTCAAGTGGCAGTTTGTTGGCCCATCGTCTCTCTAAGGAGTTCAAGGTATTAGTCCTAGAAGCCGGTGGCCAACCGAATCCTCTCATGGACATACCCAGCGTAAGCCCACTGCTGATCAATAAACCGGAAGTGGACTGGATGTATCATACTGTTCCGCAGAAGAAAGCTTGCCTCTCATTACATAACCAAGTAAATTACGAAGCCGTTCACAGTTAAATCGCCTCAGCTTCTAATTTTCTTTCATTTTTGAAGAGCAGCAACTGGCCTAGAGGCAAGATGGAAGGAGGGACGAGTAATATTAATGCTTTGATTTACCTGCGGGGCCACCCACTCGACTACGATTATTGGGCAAATTTGACTGGGGATCCAACCTGGAATTATCAAAATGTCACAAACTTCTTTAAAAGATTTGAGAATTTTGTTGATGATGATGGTGAACGCTATAATTGTGGAAGTTTCAAACGGGATTCAGTCTTAATAATGATAAAATAATTATTCCTCAGATCCTAACAAAGGACACAGTGGAGAGCTAGTCATTGAGAAGTTCTCTCAGACTCAGGGTCTTCTTGCTGATTTTTTTGTTCAGGCTGGGATTCAAGCAGGATATCCAGAAACAGACCTCAACGGGAACTACGACCAAGGTTTGGAATAAGTTAACAATTTAATTTTGATTCCGCTTTAATCCGCTCTTTTGCAGGGTTCGACATACTAAAATTTACTAAGAAAAAAGGAAAACGCTGGGAAGGATACTCGGCGTTTTTACAACCCGCCAAACAATCCGAGGAGCATGACCTAACTGTTTACAAGTATTCAACAGTGACCAAGGCAAACTCTTTCCCTTTGTTTCCTTTTCCTAATAGAACCAGCATTTTATTTGAGTTGGGGATTTAGGTGTTGCTGGACCGATCGAATCGGGCCTATGGCGTAGAGTACATTCGTCACGACGTCACCCTGAAAGCCATAGCATCAATGGAAGTGATCCTTTCTGCGGGGGCAATCAACACACCTCAGATTCTCATGCTTTCAGGAATTGGTCCGAGGAAACACCTCAGATCTCACGGGGTACGACTCCATAAAGATCAGTATTTCTTGATAATTCGGCATTTTTTTCCCTCTGCAGATTAGGGTAAAGGCTGATCGCCCTGGGGTGGGGCAAAATCTGCAAGGTAAGCAAAGGTAACCTTAATGCTGAAATTAAGATGATTGGAAACTGTGTTTTTCAGATCATGTTGGAACTTACGTGGGAGTGTTCACGATTGAGCAACCGTTAACGTTTAAAGTGGAGAGGGACATGAATCCTGAAGTGCTCGTGGAATACATGACCGATGGAACTGGGCCCCTGAGCTCCGCTGGTGTTTACTCCGCTGGAGTAATATCAACGAAGTACGAACTTGAGAAAGCCCGTTCGCTTAATCGAAGGAAATGGCCGGACGTTCAACTCTCTCTAATTGGTCATGGTGTCCCTGGAAATTTTACAGCAGTGGCCGAGGAGCAGAATATAAAATATGAAGTATTGGAAAAATTCTGGGGGCCACATCGGGAGAAGGACGCCTTTCATGTTTTCGTATTTCCAACGCGTCCGGAAGGGCGAGGTGAAATTCTATTGGCAAGTAAGGACCCACTCTCCAAACCCCTCATCGATCCCAAATACTTAGAAAATAAACGTGACGTGGAAGTTACGGTTGAAGGTTAGCCACTGTACTAAAAATTCCCCTAGTCTTGGCATTAATTTCTGATTATTATCTACAGGAATAAAACTGGCTGTAGAGATAATTGAGAACTCCACAATTTTTCAGTCCGTTGGTGTTCAACTCTCTTCAATTCTCCTGCCTCCATGTGCAACCCTGGAACATCGTAGTGACGAGTATTGGGAATGTTACCTTCGGCACCTAACCCTTACACTCTATCATCCTTCAGGAACTTGTGCAATGGGTAGGAGGGACGATCTTAACGCCGTCGTCGACGCAGAACTCCGTGTCATAGGGGTAGGGTCGCTACGAGTGGTGGATGCCTCTATTAGCCCTGTATCAGTCTCTACTAATATAAATGCTGCCTGCAACGTCATAGCGGAGCTTGGAGCTTACCTAATCAGACGGAAATGGATGGGTACCAAAAGCGCTACACTACCCAGTTAGACTAATAAAATACAGAAATAAGCAAACAAAAAAAAGAGACTGAGAAGAAAAGCATTTTATGATTTATGTTAAGAATTTATTCCATCAAAAAGATTACGATTAGGCTTTGCCAGTAGGTGCCGAGGCAGCCTCAGCAGCGTCTGCTTCCTTCGTCGTCCGGGTGTAGATTTGCTGAGCAGAATGCTTGACTACACGTCGAATGAGACCTAGAATCAATGAAATGAAAGAAAATGTATCAGCAGCATGTATTTTCATCGTTACACTGTGTCGCCGCATACCTTTCTGTAACAGTTCATCCAAAGCCCTTCGAGCCAGACTACCTCTAACCTTCAATCTTTCGCTTACGACTGACGGAGTTATCAGTTTGTAAGAGGGCACTTCCTTGATCAATTTGTCGTAAGTGGCTTTGTCGAAGAGAACAAGATTGTTCAACTTGTCACGGACTTTTCCTTTACTCCACTTCTGCAAATTACCAAATAACACATTGATTATTATCTTAAACAATTCAGAATTATAGGACGAGATTAATTACCTTCTTTTTAGCCTTCCCACCTCCTCCTTCTTTCTTCTTGGGGGCTTTGGCCGGGGCCTTAGATGACCCTTTGGCATCCTTCTTGGGTGCCTGTACAAAGTGACAATTAATGCATCGATCCCTGAAAGTTAAAATCTATCGATACTGCGACTAGAGTCATCGTTTGCTTTACTAAAGCCAATTGCCAGATACGATAACCCTACTATTACGTACCCCGACCGACCATAACGCGTGGCATATTTACGAATTAAAGGAATCAGGACTATCCATGCTGCCATTCACACTAGTAATTAATTTTGACATTCAGTTATGCTTACCATTTTTCGAAGACACTGGCTAAGGACCTAATTAATAATCGAAGTGACCCAAGCACGGAAAATCAATCCGATGGAATTGGAGCAGAATAAGCGAGTGCGACTGTACCACGCAGATGAAATTACTTTGGCCGGAAAGGAAACGAGTCTTTAGCGTGTGAAGACTTCATCTGAAAACCATTGCAAATTGAGAAAAACCCCTCGCCCTCCTCTCCTCGCAGGAACCTCGTCGAGTTTTTTCAAGTTCTTGGATATCCCGGAAGATGGAGCCCATGCGTGAGCCATGGCTTGTCGTCCCAGTCACAGGGGCAGCCATCCACATCTCATCAATTAAGCAGCTTCGATGATCTCGATTCATCCATTCGATTTTCTTGTACTATGATCGCGACTCCGAGATCGTACAATCGTGACTACAGTAGTGGAAGATTTCGCAATGAATTAGGACACGCTGCACTTCACAGCCGCACTCATCAAATAATATGTACAGGGTCATCCATTACGTTTGAAAAAATTGCCGAGACATGTGTAAGGAAGTTAACATGGAAGATCCTGTATGGGTGCGGGTATGTAAGATGTAAAATATAATAAAAATCCCGACACTTGGACGAACCGTTAAGTTTAGAAAGTCAAAGTAACAAGAGTTCTATCCTGCAGAGTTTTTTATAGAACATTTCAGCGAGTGTTGAATATTTATTTCGAAAGTAATCAGACAATGAGCACAGCATTAACCACTCCGTCATTTTCAGGGTTGTTGGTGACCTGTGCATATTTTCCCCACACAACCTTTCCGCTCGTACTCACAAGCCCTAACTCACTTACATTAACTTCTATCACTGTTCCCTTTGTAATTACGCCAAGACTTGTGTACATGGTAGAGCTGGGATTTTTCTTCACTCCGATAATCGGAAGCTGGAAGGTGGCTTTAAGTTCTGGATGAGTGACATGAGCTGACTTGATACGCAATCCCATTGGTCGAATGAATCTCTCAAACTTTGGTGGTTTGCGGGTGAATGTGTCTCCGACGAATGTCATTTTTGTGACTACTCGCTTCCAGGCCTTCCGCTTAGTCTTTCCAGATTTAAGAACTTTGAAGACTTCAGCTTCAGACTGTGCACGAACTTGTGGGATAGGTACGCTCCATTTACCGGCCTTCTCTTTTCGCTTCTGTTTAATTGTGTTGGAGAGGATCTTGGTACGGTTCGTGGTTTCACGGTCCAGGAGATAGGCAGGAAGCGCTGCTGCCGAATTCTGTTCTTTCTCGGGTTTCGTTTTGTTCATCTTCTCTTCGTGAGCTCGGATCGTCTTTTTCATCTGAATTTTCTCATTATGTCGCTTCTTGTTGTAGAGTTTTGCTTTCAGCCCTCGAAGAGCCTGTGCCTTTGCAGCATTTTTGTGTGGCTCTCTTGCTACTCGCTTTCTGAGTCTTTCATGATAATCCAGACGGTAGCCATGGCGCTTCTGGTGAAGCTCAATATGCTCGTTCTGGGGCATGTTTAGATACTGATTCTACGAAAAAATCAAAACACTTGATTAGGCTTACTGGGTAAAAGATATAGTACATACACACATTACTGGTCGAACGAATTTGGTAAATGAATGCGGTTGGTACGCGTACGTGGAGTAGCCAATTACTTACGCTTTGTCCTTAATATGTTACAGTATCCTTGTGCCTTGCTCAACTCACTGACTGATAAAGGAACAGCTACGAAATTGCATCTACTGATTTAAGAAAAGCTAATTAATTAGTTGTACTAAGACCAATACTTTTAGCTCCTGAATACCTCGTGTCGTTTTCGCCTTCGCCCGATCTTTCCTTCTGCTTCGTGATCAATGGGCGACGACGGGGAGAATTCAACACATGCGAACCCTACGCGACGCCGATGGGCATCTTTTCCGTTACTTCTTCATGTCCACTACCAGACCACTCCAGACATAAAAAACAGGTCAGTAGATTTACTACAAGAAGCTTCAAGCGGAAAATAGTTAAAAAGCACTGCTTTTAAAAATCTTTATTTTTAAAACAGAGCTGTGAGAGTTTAATGCTAAGTCCCGTTGCCCGTCGGCTGATTTCTTCATCCGTCTCCCAACCGTGAAAATTATTCCAAAACCGGTCAGGAAAAGAAAGAAAAGATCAGGCGCGGTTTTAGCATTTCAAAAAACTTTTTAATCTACTACTACAGCTAGGGAGATAGGGTCGAATTTGTACAAATTAGGACTCCCACTTAGTCAGATATGTACAGATTAGACTAAAGACCCCCTAGGGGCTGTTCATAATCTACGTTCCAATTATGGGGGTGGGGGGTGTCGGAAGGCTTGGAACTATTGGGAACCATAGGGTGGGGGGTCAGACGCCGCGAGGAACGTAGCAGCGGCATGAATATATAAAGGGCAGTAAACTATTGCTTTAAATATCGGAAAAAATACATTTTCTTATAAATCCGCTAAAAAATCAAAATAGAATCAGAGTTTGTTGCATGTCTATGCCGTGGCGGCGGCGGCGGCGGCAGTTTAGAACTTTTAAAATAAAACTAAGACAATAAGAAAAAGGCCGGATTGAATGTGGTGTAAATAATAAACCGTTCAAGACGAATTTATGGAATAGCGCGAGTGTACCGGGTGTATATACGGGGTATACCGGGTGAACCGGGGGTATACCGAGTATAACGGATGCATACGGGGGTATACCGAGTATAACGGATGCATAAGGGGGTATATCGGGTGAAGCGAGTGTATATGGGTGTATACCGAATGTATACGTGACTATACCTGGTGCAACTTGTGTATATAGGGGTATACCGGGTGTATATGGGAGTATGCCGGATGTATACGGGGGTATACCGGGCGTACCTCTCCTCATTTAAGAGTAATTTACTCATTTATGAGTAACTTACTCATGTAAGAGTAATTTACTCATTGAAAAAGTGATTTACTCATTTATGAGTAATTTACTCATTAAGAGTAATTTACTCATTATTAAGAGTAATTTAGTCATTTAAAAAGTGATTTACTCATTTATGAGTAATTTACTCATTTAAAAGTAATTTAGTCATTTAATAAAAAGAAGAATTAACGTATCGGCTACCAGTCTCTAGATCAAATTTTTTTTTTGACGCTACGTTCCAGGGGGGTGGTCCAACAGGCCGCGGAACTAAAGAGGAACTAACGAGAGGGGGTGGGTCAAAACGTGATTTTTTTGGAACGTAGATTATGAACAGCCCCCTATGTCAAATTTGGTACCGTACAAGCGGCAACATCGCATCTCGTACAACAAAACACAGTAAACACATCGCTGAATGGAAAATCGAACCGGGATTAAGATTTCATACACTTTTGCTGTGGATTATCATACTCGATAAACTAGAGCTAGTGGTGAGTGACGAGTCGAAGTAAATGAAGTTGCATAAAAGGCTTAATTAGACAATACTAATTCATACATTCAACCTGAAGCAAGGCATTCACATCTTGTGACCTCCCGGGGTAACTGAGTTGACCTCGCGGAACTGAGCCAACGATATGTCAATCGAAAGGTATTGCTTTCCTAAACATCGACGCTTGATATTTCTCGACCTAACGTGGCCGCCAGAGGTCATCATATTTTTTGCTAGAGAGGTTGTGACCTCTGGTGGGCGCGTTTTAGGTTAAAAAAAAGCCAAGTGTAGTATATTTTTAGACTCTCAGGAGACCAAAATCTTTCGATTGACATATCGTTCGTTAGCGTCCATGAGGTCAACTCGGTGACCTATTGTGACCCCAATAGGTCACAAGATGTGCATGTTTTCCGACCAATACAAAAGTTAAAGCTAAGAGTTAGTATTGTCACACTAAGCTTGTTCGAGGCAAACCGATCAGGCGTGCTCGGTTCCAGCGACTTGCTTTATAGAAATCAAATATGGTTATTCAGTAACTTACTAATTCCTTTTCTGGTGGATAATACGTATATATTATTCTCAGAATGTGCTTTTACTAACCTTTTCTAATTTAATACATTTTTATCATAAGTTTAATACACAGTTATGACTTAAAAGAAGTTTTTGGGTGACAGTGTCATTTATCTTCACTAGTTTTAGTAGTTGTGAATTTTTGCAATGTTTCTTTCATTTTATATTCAAATTAATTTTGAAATATAGTGTTACTTGTTTTAAATATTGTTGATCGGAATGCTGGTGATGATGGTATTTATAAGTAGGAAAAGGAAAGAGAAAGAAAAAACATTATTGTAGGGAAAATGTGGTGAAGATAAAGTGATTTAACGAGAGACAAACTAACACAGAGATGCGGATGGAAGCAGATTGTCGCCCGAATCTTTAGAATCTTTCGTCCACGACCACCACCATAGACCATCTCTCGATTCTTAGCGTTATTCGCACCACTTCCACTGATTTTTCCCGTAGAAACCGATGTTAGGTTGCTATTATAGTAATTCCTCCATGAGAGTTCCAGAGTCTGACATGTCTTCCAACACTTAGAATAAGGAAAAATAAAAACAAATCATTATTAGTAAGAGAGAAATTTGCATTAAAACATCATAATCCCTGCCAACGAGACTTAGTGAAAACAATGAAAGG
>JABASM010000629.1:0-20432 GCA_019776545.1 Brachystomella parvula
TCTCGGGGCTGGACAAGCGATACAACTATCGAAATTTTTCCATTTCTTGATTTCAAAAATATGCCACTTTTGACCTTTTCGACATATCTCTTGCTCAAAAGAGATCATTTATTTTCGGGCTCACTGTTGGTGACCTATGGTGTGGCACCGGTCGAAAAAATCGAGTATAGTACATTGGAATCACTGAATGGAGTGTTTTTGATTGACGTACTGTTCGCCCGGATCCATGAGGTCAAGGGGCTGACCTTTAGTGACCTCAAGCGTTGAAAGCAACTGGAGTTTGGGAAAGTGACTTTAGCAATTGGTTCTACGCTGAAGGTCGGGAGTTAAGGTCGCAATTTTATTTTTAAAGTTGTATTGTGAATCTTCTCTAATGTTAACATTCGTAAAGTCCTTTTGAATGTCTAATGAGCAATTCTTGACTGGTTTTGAGGTCTGAAAAACTTCGGCAATGATTTACCTGGCAGGCCAGTTGGATCTTTTAAATCTTTAACAGAGTAATTTTTCAACTTCAAGGACGAAATCATGGAATATAAATACATTTGAAACGCTGAAGCAGCCGCAGCAATTAAAAAAATTTAAATGATTCCATAGCACCCTGTTTTTCTGCTCCAAATTTATTATAAGCAAGGCGGTTTCAAAACCCGTCAAATTTAGTCAAATGGGTAGGATGAACTTTTATAATATGAAGATGACGAAGCCATGCATGAACCAGAAACTTAACGTGGAACACGCTGGAAACTTTTAAAAGTCCTAGAAAACGAATATAAAGCTGGATCTATAGACTAAACTTTTTTTCGCTCCTGGCCGTTAATATATGAAGATGCAGATTTAAAGGAATGTACTCAAGGATTGGTCCCAAGGGATGCAAGCTTGGAAGAACACACCCAATAATTGCTAAAAATGATTCCCTTCTTTTGTATAAATAAAAATCCATTAAATTCTAAGCACAAGTGTTTATTTAATCCCACTTCCTTTTCCTACATTTACTAATTTCATTTTTAAATAAGGTTGAACTGAAGAGCTGAAACTTGTACGAGTTATTGGACAAGCAAAGTTTGTATGACTATTATTATTAAGCCTGATAGCATTTGTAAACACGTTCTAATTATTAATAAATTCATTTCATTACTCCTGGCAGACACATACATGAGAGCTCAACTCCACTACCAATTCCAACCGCCATTTTTATAATCAAATGTCAAAGGCAATTCGTTCTCAGCACCAGCCGGGCTAAAGAAAACTTTTTTTAAGTGCTTAAGCTTATAAGGAAGATTTTTTTTTAATTACTCGATCCCATCAACCGATTTTCCACCCTTTAATTTTTTCTTTTCCTAGTTACGAAGAGCTAAACCTCAAAATTTAATTTATGAGAAATTCCAATTCCTAAGCTCGCTCAACTTCTGCGTTTAACAAGGAACTCTCTAAGGGTTGACAAGGCTTGAGCATTAATTTACTTTCCCAATTTAAATTAATTTAGAGTACTAACGTTTTTTGACTTTTCTAAAATTCTACTACTTGATTCTTCAATCCCAGTTCTTTTCTCTCCGATACTAAAATTCGCTCCTATTTCCATGCTCACTTTCCAAGGATATTTAGTCCTTACGCTCTTCTATTATAAAAACAATATTCTGGAAGATTCCTCTGTTCTACATTAATTTCTAGTTAAAACGTGACAAGCTTTTTTTGAAGCAAATTTTTCCAGATTTCAGTGATCTTCCACGTGTGTCTTTCATTTTCTCATGTGCCCACAATATTTTTTTTTTTGATTTCATTTAGATTTCTTTTTTTTTTTAAAAAGAAATCATTTCATCAGTTCCTCGTTTTCAGTACTTGGGTATTACGAGATCACAGCAAAAAGGACAAAAGGAAAAGAGTAAAGCACAGAGAGTGAGTTCCTAATTGGACAAATTCCTAAGTTAGAATAATTACGTTACCAACTCACAGCTACTCGCTCACTNGTTACCAGCTCACAGCTACTCGCTCACTACTAACTACGTTTACAGCGTCTCTATTTACCTCTACAATATTCCCTAATTTCTTAAGAAAAAAATAATAACCAAAGAAATTATGAATGAGAAACTAGAAATTCAACTCGGAAGTTTTTTAACTGAGAATAGGAGAATCAAAAGTTGTTAAGGAATGAAACAGAATAATTTTGCCAGGGTTTCTCACCTACCCTGGAAAAATGAAGGACTTCAGCTTATCTACGAAGAACTAAAAAATCGAAATCCGCCAATGGAGATATATTACAGAATAAAGATGATTTGGAAGAATAAGTAGATGGAGATTTTGTGCTCAGAATTCAAGTCTGTAAGCAGAGCAGGATGTTTCATGGTCTTGGAGGTTGATAGTACAGCGAGATGCAGACGGTGCAAGATCAATACGTCCTTCAGCAAGGGCAACTTCAGAATCCACGACCTGGAAAAGCCCAAGGATATAAAGACTGATTTATATAAACTGAATCACGTCTCGAAAAAAAAATACAAAAAAACAAAAGTCACCAGAAAGCAAAAATGTCTGTTCTGGATGGTCGAAATGGACAAAACTGATTCTAAACTTTGAATATGCAAAAACGTTGGGAGATAAAAATTTTTTGTTTTTACATCTTTGCACTTTTAGAGTCAAATTTCAATTTTTTTTAAAGGAAATTTCTTGAAAGGAAATCAAAATTACCCAGTATCCCAGCGTGTCAGTGTCATAGGTTGGAACAATAGTGACATCTGTAAAAACGAAGAAAGGATAATTAGTTATTAGAAAAACTAACGAAAATGAAAAAACTAAAATTTTTTTTTATTTACCTAAATTTTTATCCTCCCATTCTTTTTTCCCTTGGAGTAACCCATCGAAGACCTCGCGACTCGGTTCCAGTCCGGAAAACACATAGTAGCGTGAGCGAATCAGTCGGAAAAATTCTGAATCCGAGTAGTTTGAATTCCCATGATGAGGTACGTAAGCCAAGTCAACGTAAATCGGCTTGAGGTTCTTTGTTCTGTAGTGTGATGTGGAGCGCTTGAGTGGTTTCCCACTCTGTGAGCCGGATTTTGGTGTTGATGGGGCTTTCCCAGAAGATTTACCGTCTTTCCTTGGAGTGAGTCGTCCTTCATTTGCTCCTGGGTCGAGAGCGACGTCATCAGGGTGGATTCCAGGCAGTCCTAGGGGCTTCCCCCATTTCTTCAATACGTCCTCGTCGCTGTCCCCGGAAGAAGTCGTGGTGGTTGTAATGGTGGTGCTGCCAGGGAGAGCAGGGTCAGTCCCAGCTACGTTCCCACCTGTTGTAACCCTCGTTGTTGTTTTGGTTTCAGGAGGTTGATCCCCTACTTTCGTCGTGCTTGAGGAAACAGATGTGATTTTCCATCCTGATTCAGTTGTAAAACCGCTGGAGTGCTGGTCAGGCGGTAGAGTTGGGAAGTTCAAATTCATACCAGGGAAGTCCGTTCCGCTGAAACTCATCGGTTGCTCGTGGTCTCCCGTTGTATCGCTCGGAATCATTCGGGTGAAGGTCATTGGCCCGGAGGAGCTTTGACCTGAGGTCATCTGCGTAAATCCCATTTCAGGATGCCCATGGCTGCCAAGGGAGAAATCTAGAGGCTGGCCGCTTGAAATTACTCGCGTAACCGTTTGCCCATCGTTTCCAGTCTGCGTCTGCGTGTAGGTATACGTCGTTTCTCCTGAACCAGTCTCACCGCTAAACTGCATCTGCCTGAAGGGCATCCCGTGGTCTACCCTCCCTTCTTCTCCTGAGATGTGCGTGAACGTCCTTGGCTCCCTCTGCTCAGTCTGAATATGAGAAAATTTAGCTGACCCACCCGCTCCATCCGTTTCCTGGTGAATGTAAGCTAAACTCTGGGGTGGGGAGTCGAATTCTCCAGAAGAATAGTGCGCATCTCCAAACTGCGAGAATGACGTCAGGGGCTGTTGACTCGAGAGTTGGAACTGAGGGGTGGGAATATCCCCAGTAGTAAAAGTTTCCGGGTATTGCTGTTCATGTGAACGGAGCAGCTGGCTTCGGCCTTCTTCACCACTTCCATGCTCACCAGTCGTATAAGTCTCCTGGATCCCAGATGAGTAAAAATGGGTCGTAGGCTCACCAGATTTTTTTCCAGCCTCAAATTCAGTATCGCTTTGCCCCTTGTGCATTTCCTCGGCGGTTGAGGCTAAATTCCTTGATATTGAACCAATTTTCTCCCATTCACTACCCATTGGTTCCAAGGTCTCCCCCAGTCCAAGCCCAATAATTTCCGACCCTCGACGCTGCTGCTGCTGCTGTATGACTGGCGTACGCCCGTAGCTATCTGGTGTATCCATGGAACTGAACCGCCGAGCAGTGGTTGGAAACGACCCCCTTTTCCCAGTCTGACCCTCATCGAGAGGATCGTGTGACCCCGAGAGGGTTGCACTCTGACTCGACCCAGCAACTGAATACTTGACCCCACCCTCCTGTGAGCTATGACTCAGGGAGGAAGCATGACTCTCAACGCTGGATGATGAAATCGTCCTGGCTCTCTCAGTCTCAGCTAACGAATACTCCCGCCCATACCTTTCTCCTCCAGATCCATGCTCCTTCCCATTATGCTTGAGATCAGCCTGCTCTCCGTGACCTGATGAAGAGTCTCCAGTAGTTTTACTTCGGAAATTATCCTGCTCTGTCTCATCCAAATATTTACTCAAGTTCTCCTCTTTTCCAATTATAATTTCCAGTTCCCTGGGTTTAGATGAACGTTGACCGGGGGAGTCGTGGTGGAGATCTGGTTCTCCAATTACTTTCTCTAATCTTCCTAATCCTCCAGAGTGCTTAGATGAGGAGGTAAGTGGACTTTCGTAAGTTTTATCCTTGGAATCAAGAGCAGTTGCCTCACTTTCCCATTCTTTTGTTATTGGGGCAGGGGAGGAAGCTAAGTCTTGTTCATGGGACTCATCAATCTTATCTCTTCTTTCAGCTCCAGGTCCAATTACTGTAGTTGTGTAAGAAGACCTTGTCACGACGTGGATTGGGTGACTCTCAACTCCTGCTAATGAAAATTCTGGACGTGTATCCGAGCCGGAGCCGTGAATTTTTTCCGTAAATCCATAGACGGTTTTCGTAGGTTGGAAAGATGACTTTTCAAAATCCTTGGTTTCGCTTATAGATTTTCTTGGAGAACCCGTGATTTTTTCGGATACAACCCTCGTAGTGGTAGTGACAACGGAAGTGTCAAAGGTCGCTGAATGTTTTGGCTCATCCACTGACGAAGTGAAGGTAGGGTATGAGTCCTTTTCTTCTTTTTTCAAGTGCATTTTCTTGAATACTGGTTCGTCAACCTCGGAAGGTGAAAAATTCACGGTTTCGGCTGTTTTTTCGAATTCAGCTTTTGCAAAATCATGTCCTCCCACCTCCTCAATTGTTGATACCAAGAATTCCTTTACTTTCTCCATCCCCTGGCTTATTCCCATCAGACCGTGGGCATCACGTGATATCGTCATTTTCTCAAATTTGGGTTCTAGGAATGCTGGAGGTGGACTTGGGCTCTGTGACACTTTGGGTGATGGGGCTGAGGCGGTGGTGGGGACTGTTTTTGAGGATTCCCCTATGACCTGGAATGAAGCCACTGTTTTTTCTTCTGATAATTTTCTTTGAGCTTTGTCAGTTGCGCCTGCATCGTGGACTTGAGTCGTCTCCCCTGCAAATTGGAGCTCGCCCTCAGAGTCCGATGCCCTAGAGTGCGACCGGAGCTCCGAATTTTTTCCTTCTGAGGCTAGGGTTGATTTCTCCAGGGGTGATTCCTGGTGAGTTGCTATGCTACTGCCAAGGGCAGAGCTGTGAGAAATGAGTGCAGCTACCGATTTCCTATTCCCGTCAACCTCGGACTCTTCGGCCTTCCTTTCCTCGCTCTTTCCTTCGAATTTCTCATCCTTAGCCTCAGAGCCAATTTTTTCATGGCGGTTTTTATCGGTAGTTTCAGTTTTGGCGCTCGTTGGTTCCTTGACAGCGGATTCTCGGTCTCCCTTAGCACCATCTTTGCTCGGGCTATCCCCACGGGAGGAATGGGAGGAGAAAGGAATATTTTCAACTTCTGGTGACTGGCGCATGATCGTAGCACTGGCCGTTGCTGCAGCTGTGAGGAGCCCTGTCATTACAGCCGACCCTGAGAACTCACGCCCATCGTCAGACTCCAACTCGTAGATATCCTCCTCCTCACCTTCGTCTTCTTCAGACTTCTCACTGCTGGAGAGGCGTCGCTCCCGACTACTCTCACCCACGTAAAACTTTGGCTCCATTTTCTCTGCTACTCTTTGACCTCCGACCTCCCTCTCAGCCTTTTCAATAATCTGGGATATGACTGTCATTGCAGAGGAAGACACGGAATCGTCATCACTTTTCTTATCAGTCTCAACCTCATCAGTCCCGAGTGAGAAGCGGAGTCCACCCACCGGTGGCCCAGGCTTAGCTTCCCCATTACTCTTNGAAGACACGGAATCGTCATCACTTTTCTTATCAGTCTCAACCTCATCAGTCCCGAGTGAGAAGCGGAGTCCACCCACCGGTGGCCCAGGCTTAGCTTCCCCATTACTCTTCTTGTCTAGGCTCTCAACCTCACGTGAGTCACTCTGAAATTCAGTCTGTTGAGTTTCTGAGCTAGTTGGGTCCTTGGGGATTTGAGATCCTCTTTCAAGAGGTAATTTATCAGAGATTTCTTCACCTATTCTCTCGCTCTGTATTTTATTGGGATTTTCTTCCGGTGCTTTACCATCCTTAGGAAGTTTTGGGTCGGGTAAGGCGTAGTAGCCTCCTTCTGGTACCTGCATACTGACTGGGGGAGTTGAAGGGGTGATAACAACGGACGTCGTTGGGGTCTTCACTTGGAGTGGGGACTGGCTCTCATTCTCCTCCTCAATGACGTTGAGGAGGTCATCTGCATCTTCCTTGTCCAAGTGCTTGAGCATCAGCTCGTGGGAGCTCTGCGTTCGGATTTTAACGTCTCCGCCATCTTTTCCTTTCTCCCCACCACCGCTCGCTTCTGAACTGGGTTTCGGTGATTCGGTTTTCCTGTCAACCAGAATGGTGGAAGCATCTTCGTTCCTTTGATCTAAAAATTCCTTTGATGAGGGTAGTATATCTTCAGTTGACCCAGATTCCTCTCCTCTGAGGCCCACAATTCCTTCAGCTTTGTCATTTTCATCGGCGTAAATATTTGGAGGCCGAGTTTTCCCAGTCTCAGGTCCAGCCTCTGGTTCTATGCCAACTGAGGTTGGAGTAGACGTGAGGCCATTATTCTGAGGGGTGAAGGCATAAGGATCGGCTGAAACAAAGGAGGATGGGTATCCTGCATTTGGGAATGGAATTCCAATATTCTCGATTCCATGCTCTTCCTCATCAGTGGATTCCTGTCGCTGGTGGGCCGTGGTTTCATAATGAATGGGGAGCTCAGCTACTTCGTCCGGGGTGCGGGCAGAGGATGAGCGTTAGTTCTGCTGATTTAGGAACTGAGTGTGTTTGTCCTAGGCTCATGAGTTTTTCATCTGCTTTTACTGGAAAGGATTGTCCTGTCTCCTCCGCTTTCTCTTGCGAGGATCTCTTCTGCTCCTCGAATCCGTGTACCCGCTCTTCTTTAAAGGGTATCTGTTGCTTTTCTCCATTGTTTACTGAGTGTTGGTCGAGTTTTGGAGGTGAAAATGATTTTCCCTCAGTTTTCTCAGCCATTTCTTCGTTTTTACCTCCTTGGTCAAATTTTCCAATTTCTATTTCATGAGCTTTCTCCTGAGTGGTTAGGACTTGGCTTATGGTTTTGCTCTCAGTTTCTCCTTTTCTATTCTCTTCCTTGATTCCTTTCGCTGAAAAGATATCCTCGTTCTCCACTGATTCCTTTTGAAAGGATTCTCCGGCAGGTGTGTGGAGAGGTGCTGATTTTTCCATTGAAAACTCATTCGGACCTTTTTGAGGCTCAGAGTGGCGAGCTGTCGCCGAATCTGATGATTTTCCAATATGCTCATCACTAATGACTTCCCCAGGCTCAGGGGGCTCCTGCTGGAGCCTGGCAGTCGTTTCGACTTGTGAGCCATCATAAGTCAGTGTGATCTTCTTGCAAGTCACTGGATCCTCGACACAGGCTTTCACATGATCATGGGGTTGCTGAGATACATCTTGAATTTCCTTTTCTTTCGGAGTGGAAATACTGTTTTTTAAGTCCTGTGGTGCGGATCGAAGGGTCATAGCTTTCTCAGCCTCTTCGTATATTTCCTCTTCCAATGAGCGTATGATTTCCGGATCTACATCATCGTAATTCCTACTATGCTGAGAATCTGTTGTGGTTTTACGGGTAGTAAAAGCTCCGAAGGCTTCTCCAATTCCCTTTATACTATCTGATAAGACGTTTTCCAATTTTTTTGCATTTGTAAATGTAGCTGGTTCTTCAATTTGGAATTGGAGTTGATCCTTTTCGGGAAATGCTTCAATTTCATCGGTTTTTGCTGGTGAAATGTCCCTTTGAGTTGCCGGAAGGAGGCCGGATGTTGATCCAAACCCACCATCAGACCCATCATCAAACTCATCTCTGGAACTGGAATGGAAGACGTTGCTCCCACTTGATTGGCTCACACCACTTCCACTCCGAATCACTTCCGGTTGAGGGAGGAAGTCTGAATAGCCGACTGAGGTCGTTGTGGTCTCTGGGTAGTCCGGATAATAAAACTCAGATGGAGGGATGTCTTGCTCTCGAGGTGTTTCTTTATATTGAACTTCCGATTTTTCATCAAGTTTTGATTTATCATCAGACTTTTTTGAAGGTTCAGGTTCATCTTCTTTTTTGTGAGGAGAGGATTTCAGTGGAGTTTTCTCTTCTTCATCTGATTTCTCAGGCACTTTAACTTCTTTTGACATCTTTTCATGCTGCTCTACTTTCTCTTCTGGTTCCTCGGATTTTACAACACCTTTCTCAAGGGACTTTGCTTTCTCTTCAGATTTTCCCGCAAGCTTTTCCTCTCCTTTCTTTGTATCATCCAATTTGTATGCCTGAGCTTCGTTTTTCGGGTAGACGGTTTCCAGTATTGAGGCTTCTACAGCAGGGGTTAAGATTTTCTCTGCTTCAACAATTTGTGGCTTTTCATCTGCATTCACATCAGCTGCGTATTTTTCTTTCGTCAGCTCAGTCAGAGGCTCATTTTTCGGTTCAGGAGCTGGAGTCGATTTCTCAGCTTCAAACGATTTTTCTGAAGTCTCTAGTTTTTGTCCCGGTTTATCCGATATTTCGGATTTCTGTTCTGGGGTTTGAAAAATCTTCATTTCTTTTTCACCTTTTTCTAAAACTTCTGATTTTTCTTGTGATGTTTTAGAAGTTTCGAGTTTTTCATTTCCCTTCTCGGCAATTTCTGATTTTGGCTGTGATTTTTCAGAACTTTCTAGTTTTTCAGCTTCTTTCTGGGCAGTATCCGACTTTTGCTGTGACTCACTTTCTCGGCTTCTTTCATTTATTTCCTTATCCAGTTTCTCCATTTGATTTTCTCTCTCCTGAATTTCCTCATCCCCTTCTACCGCTTTAGTCGAGTCCGTAGGGCTGGAAATTCTTTTTTCTGACTGCAAAATTTTTTCAAAAGTCTCATTCGTTTTCTCCATCCGATTTTCCTCATCCTTCAACAACTCAGGCTCAATAGGCGTTTTTTCCCAGCTACCCAGTTTTTCACCACCTTTCTCGATAGCTACTGATTTTTGCTGCGGTTTTTCGGAATTCTCTAGTTTTTCACCTGCTTCTTTAAAATCTTTTGATTTTTCCTTTGGCTTATCGGAACTTTCCAATTTCACGCCGCCCTTTTCAGGATCTTCGGATTTTGGCTGTGGGTTTTCAGAACGTTCCGATTTTTCACCTGCTTCTTTGGAATCTTCTGATTTTTCGTTTGGCTTTTCGGAACTTTCTAATTTCACGCCGCCCTTTTCAGGATCTTCAGACTTTTGCTGTGGTTTTTCAAAACGTTCTAATTTTTCACCTGCTTCTTTCGAATCTTCTGATTTTTGCTGTGGTTTTTCAAAACTTTCTAATTTCACGCCACCTTTCTCGGGATCTTCGGATTTTTGCTGTGATTTTTCAGAACGTTCCAATTTTTCTCCTGATTCCTTGGGATCTTCTGATTTTTGCTTTGCAATTTCGGAGCTAAACAGTTTTTCACCTGCTCCTTTGGAGTCTTCTGGTTTTTCGGAATTTTCCAGTTTTCCACCTGCCCCTTTACCATCTTCTGATTTTTGCTGTGGTTTTTCAGAACTCTCTAATTTCACACCGCCTTTCTCGGGATCTTCAGATTTCTTCTGTGCTTTTCCAGAACTTTCCAATTCCTCATCTGTTTTCTCTTGGGTTTCTGGTTTTTCGAGTCCTTTTTCTGAAGCTTTGAAGCTTATTTCAGTCTTTGGCTGGCTGATTTCTATGTCTGGAACTCCTGCTGGTGTTTCGTATTTTACTGAATTTTCCGAGGTCTCAATTTCTTGGTATGTGGTTTCAGGTTCTTCCGTTGACTTCCTCCCCTCACTTTCCCTACTTTTCTCATTTATTTCTTCATCCAGTTTCTCTATTAGATTTTTTTTCTCTTGGATTTCCTCATCCCCTTCCACAGCTCTAGTTGAGTCCGTAGGGCTGGAGACTCTTCTTTCTGATTTTAAAATTTCTTCAAATGCCTCATTTGTTTTCTCCAAAAGTTTTTGATCATCCGCCAACAGCTCAGGCTCGAGATCATCATCCCCTTCCCTGTTCACTTTCTCTCCAATTCTGACTCCCTCATCTTCTAAATGCTTCTGTTTTTCTTTCTCAGGTATTTGAAGCTCTTCTTTTTCATTCCTTTCATCCTTGTCAACATTCTTCCAAGTCTCTCCTAATTTCTCCCCCTCCTTCAAACTTCTGACATTTTCATTCCTTTTCTCAGCTTCCTTGGCGTCAGGCCTGATTTTCGCATCTTCTTTTATTAAATCTGCCCGGGCACTTTCTCCAGATTCAGTCGAGGACAATTTTCCATACGGAGGTAGATCTGTCGCTTGCTCCGCTTCTTTTAATTTATTATTTCCATTCGGTGAGATTTCCGGGTCTAAAATCATTTCAGCAAGTTCTGCTCCAATAAGCTCAATTTCCTCTTTTCCTTGATCCACTTTCTCCACCGGTGTTTTGGAATAATCGAATTCAGATTTTGATTCCAATTCATCATGGCCTCCTTTCACTTCCTTCATTTTCCCTTCATTATTTTCGCCTTCAGATTTCTCTTCTGCTGTCGTAGCCGTTTGCTTCTTTTCATTTTCTTCCTCTGGTTTTAGGGTTCCTTGGGCTTGCTTTGATGCTGGTTGAAAATGATGCTGAGGTTCGATTCCTTGAATCGGGATTTTCTGTTCAAGAGACGCTGAGCCTGATTCGCCTTCATCCCAATCTTGGGGAATTTCATCTGGAGCAGAATATTGAGTGGCTGGTGAGCTAATTCCCAGTTCCCCTCTTTGGGCATGGTGCTTGAGTTCCGAGGACTGCACGTCGACCGGAATTTCATAAATAGTTGATTGGGTTGTTGGTACCGGGGACTCATTATCATATTCCAGTGACTCTGGTTCCTGGGTTTCAATTTCTTTCTCACCGGCTACCTCGAGGGAGTCTTCCAAATCCTCATCCTCTCTCATCGTCTTATTATCATCGATTCTTCGATTGAGTGATCCCGTTCCAGGACTACTACCTCGAAATGATTCTCCTGCCTCTTGCATTTTGGATGAGAAGGGGGTTCTTTCCTCAGTTCGTGTCACGACTCCTTCAAGCGTGTCACCAGTCCGTTGCTCTCCCATCTTCTTCTCAATATCAATCTTAGCCTGAGGCACTTTCATCATCTCTTCACTCTCTCCGCTTGAGTGCTTATTACCTACCCTCGTCGTCATCCTCAGTTCACCGTCCAATCCCTCGTGTCTGACTCGACCTTCGTCATCCTCGTCATACTCATCCCGGGATGAGAAAATAGGAAGGGAGGAGTACTGGGGTTCATCAGGCTCAAAGTCAAGGGCGGCTGAAGAGCTCCTTCCGTTCTCATACTTCCGTAAGGATTCTCCTCCGTCTGTGTCCACTGACTCATCGCCAATTGATTTCTCAACAACGAGATACTCGTCTTCTTCATCTTCCTCATCACTTGGCCCAGCACCCTGGTAGAAACGAGCCTTGGGGGTGTCAGGATCTGAAGCCGTGGTTACAGTAGAGCTAGGCGTAGTAGCAGTGTAGTAGATTTGATCCTTGGAGTCTTGAGTTGAGGAGGCAGTGGGCGGTCGATCAAATTCACCCGTAATTCGCTCATCTGTTTCTATCTCTGTAATCTGGGTAGCCTCATCCTCTTCCCCTGTTTCCCTCACTTTGTGTACTGGAGTTGAAGGGTATTGAGTGAGAGTGACTACGGAATTCGGTGAGTCTCCTTCACTGATTGGTGACTTTGTTGATTCTGAAGTCTCTTCTACTTCTTTCTCAAGTTTCTCAGCCGCTGGTTTGGATTCTTGTGTTACGGCGGTGGCAATGGTAGCAGCTGCTGCAGCAGCAGCCAGAGCAGCACCTCCACCTCCAATTATCTTCTTGGTAGCAGAAGAAGATCCGTTTTTAGTTGGTGGTACTTGTTTTGAAGGTGGCTTTGCAGTCATGGGTCGGGTTTTCGTGGCCACTGCTGGTTTCTCCTCATTACTTGGTTTGACAGGTGGAGGCTTAGCGGATGCCGGAGCTTTTGGTTTCTCTGCTGCTCGAGATACCATTGGTTTTGCCGGTGGTGGCTTAACGACCGACTTTGAATCTTTGGAAGGTGGTGCTGGAGTTTTAGCTTCCTTACCGTTGGGTTTAGCTGAGTCTGACTTAGCTTTGACATCAGATTGACCTCCAGATACTGCAGAGGTTGCCCGTACCTTGTGTTCAATGACTTTACGATTCGTATCTTCTTTGCTTTGCTTTGGTGAGCTAATGATGGGTTTCTCAGTACTTGCTGCCTTTGCAACGGATTTCGCAATACCGTATTTGGCAGGGGGTTTCTCAACTGCTCCCGCGTCATTTGGACTAGATGGACTCTCTTTGATTGGCTCAACTTTTTCGCTGGTTTTCTTGACTGACCCAATTGTTGTTGACGAGGGTGGTGGTTTTGTTGAGGCTGTTTTTGGACCCTTGGACGTGAGAAACTTGGAGAGACGACTCTCACGTACCTTATTATCCAGTGTTGAGGACGACGTAGTCGTAGTTGAGATCACTTTGGATACGGTCTTCATTGTCCGCCCTTCCTTTTTATCTTTTTTCATTATTTCTTTTCCCTCATTCTCACCCTTGAGCACTCCATCACCCGTGCTGGCCACACTCGCATTGGAATTCGTCTCTGTCGTCTTCCCCCCGGAAGTGTTCCCAAGGAGTTGCTCCTTCTTGTTCTGCCCGGTCTTTGCCTCTTTGGGCAGGGAAGAGGAATTGTATACCTTTGACTCAATCGTTGTGTAAGAGTATGACCCCCCTTCCTTTGACTTTAATTCACGCTTGACCTTAGTAATAATTTTCTCGGACTTGACTGTACTCTTGTGCGCAGCTGCAAGGCTCTTCCCAGTGCATACCGGATACCGGAGGAATTCCAAGTGTTTTAATTTCTGAAGCGAGTCAAAAATCTTTTGCTGGGGAGTGGAACCAGGGAAGAGGATTCTGGTGATTGGAGTATGGGGATTTGCAGGTTGCCAGACGAGGAGTGCACAAATAGAGACTAGGTTCAGAACAGGAAAGGGTACGTCCTTATGATCCTGACCATCGGATCGAAGATTCATTTTTGCAGTTGCTAAGTTCTTCCCGTCCTCTGATTTCCACCTGGACAAGAACTCCTTGACCTCCTTACTGTCCTTGACAGGGTTGAGAATGTACATGTCCAACTTTCCATGCCCAACCTTATGGTAGAGATTGATTGGCTCAATTAAATTCTCACGGGCACAAAAATGGGGTTTCATGCTCATTCCTCTCAAGTTCTCGTACATTTCGTATCCGGCATCTGCGAGGCTGAGAACGAGAGGGTCCGAGTCCTTGGATACCCCCTCCTCCCTCAGCCCCACCCTTCTTCTCCAAAATATTTCCAAAGAAATGACCAATTTGTGGGTATACTTGTGATGCACTTTTCCTTTGGAGGAGAGCCCCTATCCCACCCACGTCGTATATTGTTGACACGCGTCAGGAGAACGGCGTCCAGTCTGTCCAAGTGACGAGTAAAGTCCCAGAAACAGGCCTTACGTGAATATCCTCCATCAATCAACATGTTGAAGCCGTTGACACCAAAGAGTGCGGCATCCCCCTGCCCCCCTGGGAAAATGTAGAGCGTGGGATGACTAAACCGAATGTTCCCGACAATTTCCGACGGCTGGAGAATCTCCTTGAGAGGGGAAGGCGTCATGAGCTTGGCAAGGTACTCAACGAATGCACCAATTCCAGCATTATGCACGTCTGACAGTTTCTCAGGCCCATTGATACTTAGTTGGCACAACTTGGTAAAATTTTCTTTACGAAATCTCGAGTCAGACCACCCATTGTCTGCTGCACACTGAAGTGAGACTGTTATGTCGGATTTGTATGCTGGAAGGAGTCGGTATACCTCAGGCTCATCCCAAAGTTCAGTGAAATCCAGTACAGAAAATGTCCCGTCCTGGAAAAAATGACGAAATCCAAGTGTTAAACTAAAAATTGAAAGAATAATTAATGTAATTAAGGCCATTCCTGGGAATGGTCACGAAAAATAGATTTACTGACACCAGAAGTCAATCGCCGCGACATCTGATGGATTGGAAACAATGAAATGGACGGTTTCCGCGAGATTTTAAAAAAAAAATGGCCCTTTGACAACTGAATTTCGAATTTTCGTGGCAATGGTGACCATGCCCCCAAAAAATCGCGGCAAGCTGCCGTTAGAAGCGTTAAGCGTTTTCCACGTTTCAACGGACAGGCAGGAGTTTTTTTCCTCAGTATTACAGCCCTGTAGCCCGAAGCTAAGCTATCAATGAGAACTGCTTGTACTTTTCAATATTGTTCCTAATAATGGGATAAATTTTTAGATCTCGTTTTCTTTTTTACTGTTCCATTTATTTGCATATTCGTTTTTTATTATTTTATTACTCAGCTAAACTTACTCCAGCATTCATTCGACCAATGAAATTCAATATAAAAATTGTTTCAAAACTCGCAATCAAATTCCCATCTCATTTCCAGGGTTAGCCAATCGATCCGGAGTATAAAATCCAGGATAAGCCTAACGCTTTCATTTCAACTTATTTCCTCATATTGATTTATTAGTTTCCTTTTGAAAGAAAGTTGATCAAAAGAAAAGGTTCCTCTATTCTTCTAATTTACCTGCTTTTCATGGTCTAACAGAGTCTAACTCCGACCTTCCCCTCCTATTTATAAATGTCATTACTCAACCAATCAATAATCCCTATGCATAAAATATTATCCATGCTCTCCTCAGGATCTCCGAGTCAATTTACGTCATCTCGGAGTCATCGAGACTATATTTTTAGAAATTAATTTCAGTCATGGAAACTTTTCTTGAAAATGAACAGCTGGATTACTTCCATCACAAATTAAGGAATATCTGAACCCAATTTTGAATTTCTGCCTCAGTTAGCTCACGGTATGAAGTTTATTTAATTTGTTGGGAATATGGGATTGGATTCCCGAATTCTGTAGGAAAGTTGATTTTTAAGAAACTTGTAAGTTTACCTGTAGGAGCCATGAGCCAGAGCCATGGTAGGAGTATCCAGCATGTATGATGTGCCTGTATCGTGTGAAGCTGGAGAGGAGGTTCTTTACACATTGAATTAGGGTATTCACTTGCGAGTGGTAGAGAACTTCAACTACCAAATTCTCAGAGGCCCACTGAAGCAACTTCTCACCTATGAAGTAGAAAAAAAAATAATTGAAACATTAGTTATTTAAATATTTTCCCCGGAGTGAGGAGAAAGTTGGTAAAAGTTTAGAAGAATCAATTTCAACATTTTTTATATGGCTACTTTTCCTCCCTCGCTTTCAGGGGAAGGAAGATGATATTCACCCCCTGCAGCCGGTAAAAGAAACTTTCTACATAGAAAGTATATAAATCAAATGTGAAATAGAATTATATATTTAACTTTCTACTTATATTTAGTTTCACTCTCAAAAACTATTTTCCTCAACTTCAACATTTTGTAGAGAAAAGTAAAACATCCTTATTCCGGGAATACAAAGTATTGCTTCCAGGCAATGGTACAAATAGGCAGACTTCACGAGTTTTGTAATTTAAAATAAAAAATTCAACATTTTCAGCAAGAATTTTTTTTTGGAGAAGTCTTAAAATAATTGCTTTGTAGCATAGGCCATTTGACTTCCTTGCAAATCTGGCTCTGAGTCTGCAATGCGAAATTACATAACCTTGACACGACTTCCTTTTTCTTATAGTGTGAGAGAAAGCACAACGGGGATGGCCCCAATATTTGCAAACTCAGAAAATGCCTGGCATGCAACTTTCCCTTCATCCTCTCGATAATTTTTTTTTTTTTTTGTGTGGCTCCTTTCTCCAAATTTAGGTGTTCGCCTGCCGGGTTTTATTTCTTAGCCAATTTCTCACACCATAATCAAAGCTTACCAAGTCCATCAAAATTATTATTAAGAAAAATTCATCACCCATATTGAAAATAATTTTTTTTCCTCGTACCATTTTTAGCTACATCACCTTCCGGAGGTGAATTCGTCAAATTCAAGAGCTCGCAGTTCAAGTCCACGTGAGATGACACAGCGTCCCAACAGTGCAAACCTGAAACCAAGAAAAATATTATTTACAATGAGGTATTTTAATCGCCCTGACTGTTATGCAAATAGAAATCGTAAGGCGCAGCAGCAATAGAACTGCTTGTCATCGAAAAATTAGTAAAAATTTCCTGGTTGCAAAGAAAAAAAATCCATAGCTTTCTCTTGTTTTTCTTGTAGGAAGGATACTTCCGAAATCAACTTTCATTCATTCAAAGTTATGGTTTTTACCAAGTTTAGAATTCTCCTGGATAGAACTACACCCATCACAGTTGTAGAAAATATGAGTATGATTTGATAGGAGTATTCGCTTTACAGCATAAATATTTACTACCCTACCTCCCACTTAAATCGTTCTTAGGAATGTAAAAGAGGTAAATGTTCAGCCAAGGAAGCAGGGAAATCTGAATAATGTAAGCAACAGTTTTTCGCAAAAACTTTTTTGAAAACGAACAATCAAAAAGTTTGATGGAAATGTGAATTGTTTTCGTACCGCCATCCAGTAGCTCTCCGCCGCTTGCTTTTTTAAAACTAAACAAGTGAAAAGCTGGATACGAACCTTTCTTGTTCCACTAGGGAAAAACTGTTCGTAAAAACTGGAGAATTTAAGAATTTAAGAAGCCCGTATTTCTAGAATTTTTTCTTATTTTTTTATCTAGATATTTTTTCTATATATTCATGTACACTTTGCTCCACCCGCCCGCCCGCCTCGTCGAATCGATTTGCGAGTTAATTCAAAGCTATACATTTTCCTTTTCGTGACATATGAGAATGCATCAAGTAGAGCGGAGGCTCAAAAATTAATTTACTTCAGTTTTATATAGAGAAAGTGGGGTGAATTTAAATTTTGAATTTTTGTGATCAAAGTTGTTCACAAATTGAGTTATGCTAAACTAAAATCGTTTTTTCCTTGAAGTTGTGGAAGCCCGGAAACCAGCCCTTGAGGATGAAATTAAATTCAACTAGGGAATACTTTAGTGAAATTTCAAAAAATAAGTAAATTACATTTCCACGATGCTTAGAGAAAACAAGGCCTTTTCCAATAAACCTTTTCAGGTATATACGACTTTTATCATTTTTACGCTTGAGCGACCTAACTAAAAGTTTCCTAGTAACAAACCATTGGGAGGTAGTAGGACAGGTCATAAGTTTTAATGACTTCACTCTTAAAAAAAGCCTTAAAAGTCTGCATAACTCTATGTTTTTTTTTTCTTATTTTTTGCAACGAATCTGAAAGCATCAGAAATTGCATTTTACTAAGATTTCCCAGCGGAATCTTACGAATGCAAATGGCGAAATATCTGCTGTTCTGAGGCTGGAAGGAGAGCAGAACTAAAGCAAACTAAAATCTGGTATAAGAGTATACTGAAATCCAGGGAATAGCTTAATAGAGTTATTCAGCCTCTCTCTCACGTTCTCCAGTAACAGGAGCCTAGGCCCTGCCTTAGAGTGAACAGGGACTACGGACTTTCTACAAAATGTTCCTCATAAAATCAATCATTTTGAAAAGCGGGAGTGTAGTAACTTTCCCTTCACACGCTCCATGACATTTAATTATGATCCATGCTTTACTTATAATTGCATTATACCTGCAGCGTCTGAGAACATCATGAGCCTCCTTCACGAACCTCTAGATTTCTAGCGCCAATTTCTAGCGTGTTGAATAATCGACCCCAGCTAAGACCCTTCCCCATGCCAGGTATTTGAGTACGCTGAAAATTTTGAAAATCAAGCGCTAATTTTCGAAACAAAGTCCTAAGTATTTAGTTTTAATTTTTGGATTTATTAATTTTTTAATATTAATTTTTCCGAAAAATTTCTGAAATTCTGATGAAGAAGGAGATACAGACCGAAAGCGTCTCGCACCCCCTTCCTCTCGCAAAAAAAAAGAGTAGGCTTTTTGCTCAAAAAAACTTTTTATTTCAATTTTTCTGAAAAAGCAAAGAAAGGCGTTAAACGTCGTGGTTTTGTCATTTCAATCTCGCTCCACGTTTTTGCTTCTCTTGGTATCGTTACTTTTTTTTCTTCTTCTGTCTGTTATTTGAAAAGAAAAATTTTCCAAAAAGGTGAGGTAGAAAAACTTGTGAAAACTTTGAGCAATATTTCATAGTAGGAGAAAATAAAGTTAATAACTTTCACTCTTTTGTGGGAGTAAGAAGGCCTGAGATAGAAATTTTTCTTGGAGATGAAGTGGAGTGGACTTTGAAAGAAAAAAAGCCTGTCCCCTCCTGCTCCTGGAAGTGGAAAGGTGACCCCTGAAATATATTATTCTGGCTTTATGTAGCATTAAATTGGAAATGAACGGTTTCGCACTCTACTTCACCTATTTGGCAAGAAATGTGTCAACTCCAGCCATACTATATCTGCCCTACATAGATAAAATAATTATCCTTTAATAGAATTTGGTATAGTACTTTTATCCTTTCTCTCACTTTCCCCAGGAGTAGAGACGTATGTTGGATAAAAGTGAAGAAAGTAGGATTTTTACATAATTCATAGTAGGGAAAGTCAGCAAGTTGTCACTTTCAGGGTCTCCCTCATGAATTACATTGAGAGAAAGCACTTTCCACACCACAGAAAAAAAAAAGGCTTCACATCCTTTCCATAAACGTCCTCATTACAGGCACATCAAAAAGAACGAACATTAAATAAAGACACTAAAACTCCTTTCAACTTTCGCCCAAGTCTGACCTGAGGTATTTTTATTTTTCGGTTAAAAATTTCAATAGATGCTCTGAACATTTTCAAGCCCTCTTAAAACCGAGACTGTTTTTAATTAGTTAAAATCAGTACTTTGATTTCTGTTTGAAATTTCGAGAAACGCAGGTGAAAGTGAGCTTGCTCTAGCAGATGAATTAGTTAGCGCCCAACAAAGTAAGGGAGGGAAATTTTACGCCCACATTTTCATCATTTTTGCTTTACTGGAGAAAGATAGGAATTTCGGGTTCGGGTGATTTTTTCCTGCTCTGGATTCCAGAAGCTGGATCCGTACCTGCCGCGAATGCTCCACTCACTATGCCCGGAATGAGTCGTCTAGACACCGTCCAAAATTTTACATTTGTCTGATGTGACTCATGGGAATTTATATACCAAAGAATTATATATTTGCATGATAAAAAATTTGTAGAAATGACTAAACTATTTGCTATTACCAAACTCATTTTTTCCTCTACTTTTCTTTTTAAAGTTCAAAAATGCATCAGACCGGAAAGAAATGATCACCTACGACCATGCTTCGCATTCTCATCAACTTCCATTGTCACCACTGCATCCAAAATCCATTACGTCTATATTTTACCCCTGCACTTTTTTTCCTGCTAACCTGATGGGGTAGGTAATCAGACTCAGTCGAATAATTTTAAACATTTCTAGGTAAGGTATTTTCAAATTTTAGAATGCTTTTCGGAGTTTAATTGAGGACCTTGTTTCCCTATAGTAATTTTGAGATGTAAAATTCCTTGAACCCACTGGAAGATGACGTAATTTCGTTTCTTTTTGAGAAAGAACTCAATTAATTCTCAACCAAAAAGATAATTATGGGTTAGCGTCAGCTATCTGGATTCGCAACTGACTTTGTACACGGTGGCTATCATAATAAACCGTACAAACGGGTGTACGAAATAGCGCGAGTATGAGATATATGAGATATAAAAGAGAAAAGTAGAATATGAGATGTAGATGTATGAGGTA
>JABASM010000630.1:0-20431 GCA_019776545.1 Brachystomella parvula
TTTGACTCTGCTAACTCAAGAAATCAATTCCCTTCTCTCAAGAAAAAAAAAATTAGGAAATGAGTTTTTATTTCTACTTTACATTCCTTCCTGACACATTTTTCGGGGCTGAGAATGTGCTCTGTATTAGCCCAGAGCCTACTAGGTTTCCTTCGAACAGAATTTTTCTTTAAGGAAACGTAATTAGTACCCTCAGGTTGTCAGAAAGTTTTAGGAGTCGAGTTATTTTTTTTTTGTCAGGCGCAGCGTTATTTTTGTCTTTTTTTTTTACTGGAAAAGAAAATGTGAGTATAATTTAGATGAAAGAGCTTGGTTAACTCTAAGGATTCTTCACTAAGCAAGCATAATGAAAGTGGGTGTAACCCCTGGAAGTTCTTAGGAGAAAGTGAAAGGGAAAGGAAGAGATAACCGAAAACACAAGGTAACTCATCCACAAAACTTTGTGTCTTGATTCAGACCGAGACTTTTATTAGCTTCTAATTAAAATTTTTCCTACGCAAATTAATTTTACGTCTATTTCTACCCAACCAAACGCCTCATGCATCACTGCCATAAATTAATTTTTTATGAAAACTTGATTGTGGTTCAGTTACCTTTCTCATGAAAATACTCAGCGCGACCTCGTGCAAGGTAGATTCCTGACTCTATTTAACCTGTACCGACTCCGAATTACAAAAACCCTATTTCAGAGGAAATTTTGTCACAAGACTTTTTCGACTGTCATGCCCATTGGCTTAATTTCGTTAATGTGACAGTAAAAGTTTCAAAAGTTTCTTGTTTCTTATGAGTCTGAAATTCACTTTACTGCCTAACAGCATCCCGCATCCGTCCAAACGATTCCCTTTTCCAATAGCAGAAAATGGGTTCAGATTCAATAATGCACTGCGCAAAGTCGAGGATTATTAGCGGCCAACAGGCAGCAAATGTACCTGAAATTTTTGTTTACCTTCGAATGTGTTTGACATATATGATAGAAATCAGTGGGCTTGCTTGTCATATGATTGACCACAGCAGTATTATTTTGTTATTGATTTTGGCGAAATGGGCGTGCAACCTGGGAAGCTCTACACAAAATAAAAGTAAGGAGAAAATGAAATACACTAAAGAAATCTAGTCACGCATAGAGAAAAGAAGAGAAAGGGAAAGGCGTGGAGGTGGAACAGGTGATTCTGAAATTCTATCAAATGGATTATCTCAAAAAGCTGCGAAAAGCTACTTTGTTGAGGAAAGAAAAAAATTCTTTGATCTTTTTTTTTTGGGTTTTTATGCGTTTGCGGTCCTGCGAAGGAGGTTGTTTCCTGTCAGAAAGAGTTACAAAACAAAAGTATTGCACTGCTTGAACTGAAAGTGAAAGAACTACTTTCTATTTCGAAGAACCGATTCCAAGGGCCTCTGTCTTTTTCTCAGAGGAACACAGTTACCGTTTGGCTTCCTCCTCCGCCCTTCCTGCTTTGACTTTCTCCCTCTTTCCACTTTCTCCTTCTCTTTGCAAATGCCTCAAAAGAGAATGCTTTCTATGCAAATGTGAATTTGTATGGAAATTAGGATCCCAAAGTTGAAACAATGGTAAAATAGTTTTACTGATCCTAGCACTACTTACATAAAGCAAACTTTCTCCACAACAACTTTATGGATTAGAAAATATGAGGGGAGTAACCACCCCGTGGTTTTCAAAGGCAGTCTCGTGTTTTCAGTTTTTTTCAGAGCTTTTTATGGGGTTTGCGTGATATGCTAATTTTGACTTTTTATGATTTTCCAGGTGAGGTTAGATGGGACGGGGTCACGAACCGTAACTGAGCGGCCACCCTCATTCATTTGGTTCCAGCAACCTGCTACCGCTCAGAAATGGTGCTGCAATTATACCAAGTACCCTAAAAACGCAAAGTAAGTACTTTTAAGTCTAGCATTAATCAAATGTATGCAGCTGAAAAACTCCTAGATTCCTTTTTCTGAAAATCAATGTGTTTAAAAAAAGTGATTTCATTTTGAAGCAACTCTATCCTTTCCTGGCTTCAAGCCCAGGATGCAGATAGCGGCTTTACATTAATTTTTTATCGGAAAGGGAAAGCCAGAGTCTCGTAATTAGAAAGGGTTTAGCAGGAAGGAAACCTGGATCGATGATAAACTTTTCTAGCCATATTCGCATGGAGAAAAGGTAGCACGAAATTAATTGAAGTTAATGCGTGGGAAAGAGTATCATTACATATTGCTTTTGTAATCTCTTCTAAATCCCCTTCCCATGTCTCTTACAGTCCTCCTCCCCACAAAGTGGTGGAAAGAGAGTGGGGAGTTGCAATGGTAGCTCCCAAGACTTGTAAGAACTTTAAGTAGAAAAAATGCATTTCGTCTAGAGAAAGTAATAAAATCTCATCCATGCGAAGACACTGAGACGCCTAAAGTTTAACTTTCTCTGGAGATAGAGAAACTGAAATGGTTGCCTGGCGTTCTTAACGCACTCCACGCCTCTTTCCTCTCCCATTCCCCATGAGAGAAAGCAATGAGAAACGAGTAGACCGTTATAATGAAATTCTCATGTACTCAATACGCTCGTTCTGTACACGTAAGATAGGAAGGGTTTCCTAATGAGCTTTTCCTACTTGCTCTCTGCCAAACTTGGAATCAATCAATAGAACCTATTGGGTTTCTCATGTCTTTTAACCAAAGGGATTTCTTGGCCAGTAGTTTAATTCTTCTAACAGAGTGTGAGCAAGGGAGCTTTCCAACCCAAGAAACGGCTCCACGGGGGATTTATTTCCAAGAACTATAATGTTTTACAATAATAATAAAAAATAAAAGGGACAAGTTTGAGAAGAGGAAATCGATAAATTGTAGCTCACGCATTTAGACTCCAAGCTTTCTCCATTTACTTTCTCGGCGGGAGACAAGTGAGTGAGGGGAGGAAAGAGTAAGAGGAATTTTCTCTAGGAGACGCTCGAGTTCCTTCAGTTTGAAAGTAACTAGCTCTAGAGATCTTTTCGAAGGAAGTGGCAACTTTCACCGTTTTCACTTCACCACTCGTGTAGAGACGACTCTACCCAAACTCTGCTTTTTATGATTCAAGCTTCCCTCTAATAATAGAGTCTGGGCTTAGGTGGGTCGTGAGGAGAATTGATTAGCTCAAAACTCTTGTCCAGCTTAATTCCACATCCAAGTATTCTTTACGAATTCTACCTGTACTTCACGATTTGCTCCAACAGGTACTTATACGTTTACCAAAATGAGAGCAGTTTTAATCCAGCCATTAGGCTGAATCAGGGAATTTCAATAATTGCTGCCTAAAAATTGATATGGCCGACGCCACGTCAATAAAATTCATTAAAAAAAATTATACTCTCTATCAATAATTTATTTAAACTTTGTGTGACGCAAGCGAGGAGTGGAGAAAGTAGCTCAGTTTGAGACATTTCGCAGACTTTCTTTTCAAAACAAAGAAAATTCAAGTCAACCTGTATAGCGAGTACGAGAAAAACGAAGACGCTTTTGAAGTTAGCGTGATGAAACTATTTTCTTCCCGCGGTTCCTGATTAAACGTCAGGATTTTATTAAAAATTATTAACCCTTAAAAACAAGCGATTTTTGGAGAATTTTGAAATGGCAACCAAGAACATGGAATAGGGGTATAACGAAATTCAAAATGGGCTTGATTAAAAACTAGAGAATACATAGGTTAAAGATGAGTAGGTTAAAAATTAAAATTAAAATTTTGCTGTGCAGTAAAGCCCGATGAGAAAAGCATTGATGCATAAATGTGCATCGCCTGGCCTTCCTTTGGCCTTACGGCTTTATCCTTTTTAAAAGACTTAGTTCAGATCAGGTGGTTTGAACAACTGAATTTTTGTACTTTTAAACTGCATGCTTTGAATGTGAGTAGGATGAAACAAAAAATCGGGACGAGAAATTCGTTTTTGGATGTTTGGTGGATTAATTAAAAGAAATCTGGGCTTATTACATGAGGAAAAGTGAGTAATTGAGCTGAAGGAGCGTTTAGAGATGGGGAATTAGTAAGTAGGATTTAGTACTAGGTTGGTCCGGAGGGTTTATGCGTAGCAAAACCCCGCTGGCTGGAATATTTCAGATTAGAGGGATCTTTGGGAGGAGAGCGGTTGGCGGAAGTTAGAGAGGGGTGTATTGTCCTCTTAANGGTTGGCGGAAGTTAGAGAGGGGTGTATTGTCCTCTTAAGCACAAAATTCTGTTGGCTGGAAGAAGCGGTTGAGTGGAATCCGGAAAAGGGTGTCTCAGAGCTCTAGGTCGGTTGCCTTAAGAATTCCATGTTCTAGTGGCTCTGGATAAAGTGAAAGTGGGTGGGGGTCTCTGGAATGAAATATTATCCCGTTTGGAGGATCGCTCCTCTTCTCCGGCGGCGCCTCTCCATAGAGATCTCCTGCCTCTCCAAGAACTGTTTCCATGGTTACTGGATTCTGCGGCCTCCAGATCTCCTCTCTCTTCTTCTTCTGCTTCAGACAGATCGAAACTTTTTTCCTTTCAGGCCGAGGAGCATTAACAAGGGCCGACCGACGCAGTCTTCTATTTGTAGACAAGCTCTGAAGCCATTTTCTCACTCTCTCCTCTAGTTTCTCCCTTCGTTGCCCCTTCTTTCTCTTTCGCCCTCCACTTGACAGAGAATCTTCCTCTTCGTTCCTTCTGTCTCCCTGTGCTTTTTTCTTCATTTGAATTCAGGATTCTATTGTGACACTCTAGTATTCAAATCCCCTGTTTTTCTCCTTAAAATCTACAGAAGAATAATTTTAGAGTTTTCCGAGTGATAATGGGTGGTGGACAGCAGGTCCACGTTGCGACCGTTGAGTCTGAAGCAGAGGGTTATAAAAACACAGAGGCAGCAACACTTCCAATGGCTGAGAAAAAGCAGGGAAAGTCTTCAAAGGAAAAGGAGCCGAAAGAACCTAAAGAACCCAAGCCGCCTAAGGAACCCAAGGAAAGGAAAATCAAAATCGAGAAG
The DNA here is from genome assembly GCA_019776545.1 of Brachystomella parvula. Lineage (NCBI taxonomy): Eukaryota > Metazoa > Arthropoda > Collembola > Poduromorpha > Brachystomellidae > Brachystomella > Brachystomella parvula. The sequence goes on from JABASM010000630.1 coordinate 4,959, forward strand.
AAAAAGAGTGTGACCGTTGTGGAGTGCTCAGGGCAACCAGGGATCCTACCAGAGGAATTCCCATTACCCCCACCTGAAGACACGCTCCTCAACCTAATTGTACTCAATAGGTGAACATTTCACTGACACGTATTAAGCCCCCTTTTCCGAGACATAATTTCTCTAGAACCTGGTTCTATAGGATCAACCCCCTTAATCTAACTCCTTGGAATGCTCTAGCTCAGTCAGTCATTCCTTTCACATTAGAGAGTCAATTGTGCCTCCCAAGTTTCTGTTAAGGCACTGCACCATTTTAAATCTTTTAAAGGACTGGCTTCTGCGAGTCAAAAGTTTCTAGGCCATTGGAGAAAGTTAAGTGTTTAAAATGGTTTTAGCTCCTCCTAGCTGCGTGCATGATCCTACTTTCTCATTCTAATGGAATGGAGCTCTAGAATCTTGAGCTACTTGTAATTTGAGAGAAATGTAAAACTTGGTTGACTTATTATAATATGCATCAGGGTAGGGGAGACGCTTCTGCTGCTCGTAGCCGTGGTTCTTGGTTCGGCCTTCCCTTCTCTCTATGTCCTTCTTCTGGACATTTCCAGCCGCTCCACTTCTTTGCTCCCATAGAAAATTGGGGTAGTTCATTTTCTGGAGTTTTCGTGAGTGGTTAGTTGGGAGCGGCTCAGAGTTAAGTTTTTAAAAAAAAAGGAGTGAGATATAGTATTGACAAAACGGAAAACTGGAAGACGAGAAGCAGACTACTACTAAAATAAACAAAGGGGAGGAAGAAATGGAGAGTAGTAGTGTTGGAAATCCGGAAATATTTCCAATGGAAAGGTGCAGAGAAAATACTAATAAATGGGATAGTTGGTTGCGTGACAGGAGCCTTTCTTGTTATTGTTGTCTTTATTCGGGAGATTAAAGTTGCGTGATGGGCCCTTTTGGATGATAATTCCAGCACTTATGTGATCCACTTTTAGAACTTTTATTCTCTCCGCCGGTTCCTCCTCGCTCTTTCTTCTAGTTCAGGGATATGTTAATTGAAGAGAAAGTCTAGTGCTTTTGAAGTCATGAGCTCAAAAAACAAAAAAAAAAGAATTTGAGTATATAATCAATATTTAAGTGACGCTAACTTTCTTTTTTTTTTTTTCAGAACATCTCTCTTCATTATTACGAGTGCACTTTACTGCAAGCTTGCTGTTATTGTGTGTTTAGCTGCACTTTTGGCGGAAGTAGTGACTGTTCATGTCCCTCTTCATCTCTTTGAGGTAATACAAATTAATCCCATTTTCTTCTTCACTGCATATATGGCAGAATTCGGAAACACCGAAAAAAAATATATTAATTGTAATTTTTTCGATTCTCTGAATAGTACTGGGAAAGTTCAAAAGAAAGTTTATGAATTTTTAATTTGCGTAAATTTTTGTTCAAAGCCTGAAGTGAAAAATAATTTCATCATCAGTGGACTATACTTAGCTTTTAAATTTGGGTGCTTCGAAGAGGCAGCTTGCTTTCATTAAACCGATATTATAAAAAGAATTTGAGGAATTACTAAGCACACGAAATGAAATTAGCACTCAATTCAGGAAAATTGGACATTTCGGCTCAATTGCTTTCTTCAGCAATTAAAATTTAGAAAAAAAAATGTGATGCTTTCGTTAAACTGCTAATCAAATTCCTTGAAAAGGTTTCATCCGTATTTCAGAGCGAAAGTTTTACTTAAAATTGAGTATAAGTGGGATTGGCAGGATCCAATTCCACCCATAAATAGAGCTCTAAAAGGTTTCGGCAACTTGAAACGTACACGGGTTTGTATGGATGAAAATAAAAGTCGTTCAACTATTGGCAGAGTTTACTTAAATCCTAATGTTTTCTCCTTTCACTTTTCCAGAGTATTTTCACCTATTTGTATGGAGGAAGCATCATATTCTTCCTCTACGTCTTCTGCTATCTCCTCCATGATACGTCACAGAAGAAACGTCAGAAAACACGGGAGAAAGACAAGGAAGTCAAGAAGGATGAGGAAGTTGCCGGAGACGCAGCGGGATCAAAGTCGGGAGAAAGAAAGCAATCCTTTCTTCAAGTATGATCAACTTCCTTCCCTTTTGAGCTTATAGACGAGGGTTAAGGGAAAATTAGTCTTAATTAGGAGAGCAGAAAAGTTTTCTCTCTATTATTCAATTCTCTTCCTGTCTAGAGATGAAGATGAAACATTTCTGACACGTTATTTCCTCAAGTTCATTTCTGCGTTCCTACCCTCACATTTTTTCCTCTTTCATTTCCGGAATTCCGAGGAGTAGGAAACTATTTTTGTATCTCTGAAAACAGTTTTCCCAAAAATTGCTTTCCTTTGTTCCTTCTTCACGAGTATTTAAATATAAATTTTTGAGGAGTTCTCTCTGCTTTCTCCCATTACGACAGTCTAGGAATTTTTGATACTATGTACCTTCAGCACGACACGAACCGAGTTTTTCTTGCCTTTGCAGAAATACGTATTTTTTATTTACGTTTTCATCCTTTTATTTTTCTATTATTTTTTTTTTGTTTTCACCTATTACACTCCTGTAAAAATTATTTGCTAGGAGAGCCGTCACAAGGCAAAGTATGAAATAGCAGAGAGAGAAAGGCTTGATCCGCTCCTATCCAGCAGCGAGGTTTGTAAATTTTAATTTTATTCTTACTTGGTTTAATTTTATCCATACCTTGCTTTCCTTTTCCTCCCATTTGTTCCGAATACTTAGAATTTATGTTGTCTCTCCATTTAATTTTCCGATAACAATGCAAGAGAAATCATTTCTCACCTGATGCCTGAACGCAGATTTATGTATTTTGTCTATTTGTCCATTGTGCTTGACAAAATCTACGTAAACCCTCGCACCTGCCTTAGAGCATTTTCTCCAAACAAATTTAACAGAATTTTTCCATGGGCTTTCCAATGCAAAATTCAATTTACACTCCTTTTGGTTTCGACCTGGGTATTTGTTTGACTCTTTTTTCCAATTCCCTGGCTTTATAACTTTTTTTGTCAGTTTCCCTCCTCAAATTTTCTTGGAACCTACTAACAGCGTATAATGTTATTTTACAACCTTTGCAAGATATACCTCCGAGTTTTAAACTTATATGAATACCAGTTTAAAACTTTGGGTTGTTAACAAGTTTGCTTTAATAAACCGGGGGAAGGCTGCTTAAACCTTTATCAACTTTCTCTGCTTTCTCCAACTCCAGGGAGCTTTGAAGTTTTAAAGTGAATGAACCTAGTCGCACAGAGTTTCCATATTTTTATCCGCTGAATTAATTTTCACAACATGCTCAAACTTTGGGTGGGTTGGGACAAAGCCTGAAATTTTTTACGGGTAATTTAGGCTCTTTCAAAGTTAAGGCTTTCCCTAACTCCTTGGTCAATGTGGTGGAGAAAGTTGGTTGGAGCAAAGCATCTGCATTCTTGCATTTAAATTCAACTTTCCTCCTCTTATTATTCACACTTGCGAAGAATCATGCACTAAACGAAAGCTTTTGTGATTTCTCTCACCTAATCTTTATTAGTTTATTAGAAGGAAACGAGGTTTTTAAAGTGAGGCCTAAGAATGAAAAGTGGAATATATGCTACTCAAGACTAAAAAGCTGGGAGAGGGGAGTAACCCGTGAAAGGAAGAGTGAAAGTGCTGCTAATCTAACAAAATGGAGAAACGGAAAGGAAAAGAGCTTTCCTCCTTTCACTCTAAACTCAAGTCTTACTTTTAATTTTTCAGAGCATGTTGAAAGGAGTACGGAAAGGAAGTGATGCCAAGGATGTGAATTTAAATGACGGCTCAGGGGATGCTGGAACAGCACAACCCCCACCCACAGCCCAAGCTCGTCAGCCCCATCCGCAGGAGAAAGTAGCGGCAGAGGGCTCTGGACATGGAAAGGACACTGGACCTAAACCCAAAACGAGTCAGAGTGACACGGCTCACGGGTCTTTCTTCCTTCGTATGGGAACCCTGGGTATGAAAATTCTGTCCTTACTTTCATAGTCAGGCGTCCCCCCTTCGTCAGTTAACTTGATTAGATTCTCTCATGACTTCCTTCAAAAAGCATTCCGTGGAAGGATCCCTTCCTCTCCAACCAACCCCTTAGTTGTTCTCAATTAGCTTCAACTTTCCCTCAAAACTTCCTAAACTCCAAACGCAAACTTTCTCTATCTCTCTTCTCACGTCTGAGCAGGCAGAGGGCAAGGAAGTAGTTTTTCTAAAAATCAAAGTAATGCCTCACCCTTGTTACTTTCTACTTTCTCCTGAGAGTGAGCGGGGGAGAGAAACGAGGAAATGGAAAAGTTTTCCAATGCAACTCTTCTTCTTAAGAGTTTTATGACTCTATAGAAATGGATGGGAGGCTCATTCATCATATTCCCAAAATTTCTTATCGTCTTTCTTTTGGTTACGAATAGCATTTGGGCTTGGCTCTATGATCTACATCGGACTCGAGCTGGGATCCTTCATTGAGATACCCTTTGACTCTCCTTGTCACAATATCCTCCGCGGAGTCAACCCTCTTCTCCAGCTCATCTTCACCTTTATGCAAATGTACTTCATCTTTATCAACTCAAGGGTAAGTCAGGCTTGCATTCAAATATCCCAACAACAAAAAATTGTGAAATTTAAACTGCCTTCGGTTCTGGACTCAATTGAATAATCTTCCAGGAATATTCTAAACAAGAAACAAAATTAGTTTTATGTAAAGGAAAATGGGCTGGTTTCATACAGAATCAGCCTCAAGCCCATCAGCCTTTGTTTATTCCATTTTCTCATAATTTTCCAGAGACCGTAAAGTCATCTGCCTCTTCTCAAGCTAATAATCTTTCTGGAGAGGGCTTTGTAATGATAAGATGGGCATTTTTTGATTTCCCAATGAGTGATGATTGATTTAGAGCAGCTAATATGCTTGGAAAGTACTATACGTGATTTCCATACTAAAAATTTCACTTTCTTTTATTTTTTTTTTCAGTTGAGAATTCATAAATTCAAAATAATTGCGAGATTTGGACTAATGCATGTCGTTGCAACAAATCTCTGCGTCTGGATCCGTGTCCTAGTACGTGAATGTCTAAAGGAGATTACGCGCCACCAGCAGAAGACTGGACACGGCGTCTCTGAGGGATATATGATTCTTGGTAAGGGTCCCTTCCCCCACTTTCTTCCCCAATTTACTCGATCCGCTGACTCATATATTTCTTTTCTCTAATCCCAAGTGCAGTGGAAGCATTTCCCTGGATTCTTTATTTTTATTGTAAAAATATGATAATGGGCCTGGAGCAGGGGTGGCTCCCTTTCTCCCATGAATTTTAACTCATTCTATATTCTTTTTCCAGAGGGCAATCGAAGACTCTATGAAAAACTCGGATGGGATCATACAGGGACAACAGCTCAACCAATCTCCACGTTTGGACAGCCCCAGCAGAACATTGGGGGGAGCAAGTATGATACGGACTACATGAGTGGAGCCAGCGGCCTCACCACGACCAGGGCTCCCAATGTCACCCAGTTCAATGCCACCTGTGAGCGCGTTCCACCGTTTATGGGAACCATTGTCTCTGATGCAGCTCCATACCTTTTCCCTGTCGTCATTGAGTACAGCTTGATTGCAGCCGCCGTTGCTTTCATTATTTGGAGGAATATTGGGCGGGGGGTTCCGACAAAGGGGTGAGGGCTCTCTCATAACTCCCCATTCCAAGCGCAAAGGAAGCGAAATTCATGTTCTACTATACTTAATGTTAGCAGGACTGCGGAAGAAGGTGACGAGAGTCAGCAGGAATGCTGGGAAATGGGTACGGAGACTTATAGCCGGTACACAGCTGGCGAGGGAACTGGAAGTACATCCGGACCAGTTGACTGTGTCGGGGCGAGTAAGGGTCTCTTCTTTGGACTCCTCCTCCTGGTCGCTGCTCTCATTTGTCTCATACTCTTCTTCGTTCTTGTCACACGGTAAGGTTATGCCTGCCGGAAGTAGAGCCAGTACTACCGGGGGATCTTTATTAAATTCTTTTTCTGATTACAGGGAACAGCTGAAACTGAAGCTCTTGGCAATCTGCTTAGCTGACGGTTCCCATGCTGTACTCCTTGTTATCTCCCTGCTGGCAACTCTCATTGGATTTATTAGGTAAGAGAGAGGGACGGGGGGAGAGAAGGTTACATCAGTTCATTATTTTTTTCCTTTGTGCTTTTCAGAGTGAGACGCTTGAGATTTCATGGAGATCATGGGAGCCCGCTCCGTGACATTCTTCTCCGAGTTTCCATTTTGGGAGTGTTTGCTTACGCACTCTTCAGTTTGATTGCAGGAACAATTAATGGCCTCACTATCGACATTCCATCAATCCTCGTCGGTGGAACAGCGATCCTCGTAATTCTGCAGGTAATTATCTCAAATATTGGCTGCGGTTATGCCTCAAGGCACTTTCACTGATAATTCTAAGTTTCTAAGTTCTGAAGTAAATTTAGAAAAATAATGAAGATCCTTCTTTTCAGATCATTATCCAAATGTTGTTCATCTCAGATGTTGGACGCCGTAGAATCCATTTGCCAGAACACAGTCGGACAAAGCCAGGACGTCAGATAGTAACCCTTCTCCTCATCACAAACTTGACCATGTGGGCAGTGATGATCCTGGAGATTCGTAAAGTGGAGTCTGACCCTATTCAATTGAATTTCTATGGCGTCATCCCATGGCTGTTGATTCAGCGATTCGCCCTGCCACTCTATATATTTCATCGTTTCTTCTCTGCTGTTACTTTGGCTGAGATCTGGAAGAACACTTACACTATCAAATATCTACCAGTGGCAACTGGGCCGTAAATATTTACAAAATTCTCATTTGAGGATCGACCAACGAACAACTTCTGTCGTGGTCCAGGTAGAATTTAACACAAAAGAAAAAAAAATAGTTGAATCTCCGGAAACGGGATATAATGTCGGTCTGTCACTTTTCAAGTCTTCGATTCTCAATTTGATGCTCACTCGTAGAGGAACAGAGGAAATTGTTTATTAGAAATCAAGAATTTTGGCAACATAGGGAATGAAAGCATCATTTTTTAAAATCTAGAAAATTAAGTGCGTTTTCTAAAAATTGTGAATGGCAAAGGTTTATTATTAGTAGAGCTTCTATCACTGTTGACAAGAAGGACGGATTTTTTCTTCAATGGAGATGAAGGATTGACGTTATTAAAATCCTTTTAGCGTACTTCAATGGGTAGGGAGTTTCAGACGTCTTCTCAAATAATTTCAGCTTAAGGAAGGATACCCATGAGGCTCATAATTTTTTTAATTTGAGGCTACCAGAATCCGACCCTAGAGGATAACCTCCATAATTTTTATTTATAGAGAAGCTGTTAGAAGAATTTTAATTGTTTCTGAAAACAGAGTGAAAGCTATGAAGTTAAGAAGAATATAGGGGGTCTCTATACAAACACAATGCTCACTGCCATTATTATGATTATAATTTATGTACATAAATTTCATGATAACGAGTTATATTAATGACTAGAGGTTTAGGGAATGAGGCAAAGGGGGAAAAATGAGAGAATGAGGAGAGGTCAAGGCCGTGAAAATCCTGATTTTTGTTTGAAACAGGTCAATCAAAATTATTATTCGTGTGAAGAGGATTCTAGTCTTTTCAAGCATCCATTCCTTTTAAATTAACATCCTCCACCACTTCTACTTTTCCTCAAGCAATTTAAATGTTAAAATTTCTCAAAAGCAGAACCTGAACTTTTTTTTTTAATTTTGGTAGCTTAAGAAAAAGAGATTGACTCAAGGTTAATGATAAAGTTTTTTTTTGAAAAAAGAGCTGTCCGTCAATACTTAATGATAGGAATATGGAAGCTCGTGCTTTCCAAGACCCAAGTGATTATATTGCTTTTAGTGATGTCTCTTGTCTCTGACCTGGAGAAAGCTCAGAGCATTTAGAATAGCAAGAAAAAAAAGGTTTTAGAATCTTAAACTTTTTACTGTTAGCGGTTTGAAATTACTAAGATTTTTATGGAAACGGCTTACAAAAGGATCAAAGGATAAATTCTAGGACTTTCACTTTACTTAAAAAAAAATTATCCATAACCACATTTTCTTATTTGCCAAATAAGACAGTCTAGGGCGTACTGAAGCTGACTCAGGGTCTATAAATCCCTCAAAACAAAATGAGAAGCTATAGGATTATAATGGAAGGGAGGTGGGAATATGGAACAAACGATTGGGTTTGTCCTTTCTGAAAAATGTACAATTTTGAAGTAGGGATAAAATAATATGCTTAATCGGATAAATAATAACCAGAACCATTTTATCCATGGACAAAATTTATCATGATCAGTCAACAATATAACAAAAAAAGAAACATAGTAACAGAAGCCAACTCAGTGAAAAGAAAAGTACAAATCAAAAATCTAACCAAGCAGAAGAAGTTCAATAATATTGCAGAAGCAGAAGTTCAAACAATCAGAGTTTAAAAACAAGCCAAATTATAATTCTTTGTTCAGTAGAGGTTGGAAGTTTTTTATACAGAATTTAGTTTACAGATATTTTAGTTACAAGGTTCAGCGTTTCAGTTCTGGAGCTGGTGGGAGTTTAGTTACTAAAATACCGGAAAGTCAAAGGTCACCAAATGAGTTGGGATAGTTTTGGTCCACGGGTCCAGTGCGGGCAGATATGACGGAGCATATTATTTACTTAATTAGGATTAATTAGACTCCTAGGACTTTGTGGTGTGGACATTTTTTATAGGTAGGGAAAATAATTTATCAAAGTGTTAATCCAAAAGGTGGGAACAATACTGATTCACCTGGTGATTTTCGCCTTGATCTCGTTGTTTTTTTTTTTCTTTCTTTCGTCCCTGTTGTAGTAGCTCGTGACTCGGTGTTTACTACTATGTAAGGCTAATCGTCTCAGATTTCCATTAAATTGGTAAATGACTCGATTGAAATCTCAGGCAGTTGACAAACTAAGAATTATCATTCGCTCATTTACTATGCTCTCAAGCATTTTAACAATGGCGTTGATTTTTCTGTCTATAGCTTTAGCATTGTACAGAACCGGAATGGAAGGATGTGAGCAGTACTTTTTTGTTTCTAGACCTAGGAATGAGAATTAATGAAATCTATGAGTTGAATTTTCTTTTTATACTTTTGTTGAGCTAGCGTAGTTGGTATATATTAGCTGAGGTGTTAATTTTTAGGAGGACGCTTGAAATTTCGTAGAAATATTTTTAAGTCGTTTGAAAGATTGGAAGTGAGTGTGCTATTGTAAATAATAGGAATAACGAAGCTTGAGCATTCGTGTGTTAGCAATGATGGACTACGTACTAAAGGAGGTAAATAGATGGGCTAGAAGGTGTGTGGAGGCTAGATCACTTAACTAATGAATTCAATTGTTTTAGGAACAAAAATACTGTTTCTTCCCCACTCGGCTTTTCCTTTTTAATCTCTCTCACCGTCTTTGTACCTCTTTATTATGATTACTACTCAAATTCATGTAAAATGATTTTAATTATGATTTCTAAAAAAAAAAGTAATAAAAGAGATAAAATGCCATACGGGATTTCTTTGATCCACCTCTACGAACGCACCAATTTCAGGAAGCCAGAAGAGCAGGAAGCTAATACAACAAATTAATTACGGTATAAGGTAAAAATTCTCTGCTGATAATTAAGGCATACGAAAAGGATTATTGTGGCTGCACTCTCGAAAACTGTCAAAACTTATCTTTAATGCAACGCATATTTTAGGAATAAAATAAAATAAACTCACCTTTAATACATGACATACTACTTTAGGAATAAAATAAAGTATGAATGTATGGTTAAAAGGCAAAAGAATAATAGCATTCATAATTTACCGTAAAATGTTCCGAAGAGGGACAGGTTTTGGATTTTTTGGCCAAACCAAATCTAAAACACCGTTGAATATTGAAATCCGAAAACGCATTATTGTTTGTGGCTGTAGGTAGGGAGAGGAGGAGCTCAAACACAAAATTTTTGGATCAACGCTGAACTTTGAAGAATACTGAAAACCTTAATTTTTTTTAAATCGTAGGGTATGGTAAAGAGGGACAGTGCCGTATTTCCATATTTCTGCCTCTGCTTCGGTAAAACGAGCCGTTATGCATCAGCGGTAACATAAACTCTAAATTGAATCAACTTGGGGGATTTTATTTATCGAAATAGAATGGAGTAGGTGTGGCATTTTCATCAAACTGCCTTAAACTAAGTGAACTGTTGATACTTGGCGAAGGAATTCAATAAGTAATCCCCTTGTGTCTAAGGTTCGTCGTCAGTACCTGCTGGACATCCCAAACTGTTTAGAATCTATTAGCACCAATTAAAACCTCGCTTGAGTTAGCTAATTAGAAAAAAATTAGCACTGTCCCCTTCACTTCACCTGTCTCTCTTCCGAACATTTTACGGTACTTTTTCTAGAAAATTTAAAAAATCTCATCGCTCCTGTGAAGCAGCTTTTTCCTCTTCGTGTTTTGTTTTAGCTCTGCTAAGTATTTCTCGATAAGCCTCAAAGTCCAGAATGGAGTTATCATAAATCTCATTAATATGTAACGGACGCTTGGAATCTTCAAAAGGTGGGACCACAACACGGATTTTCGGACTTTTTGATTCAGCTGCTTGCAGGTCATTTGTATCGCTGGGAAGTTTTACCCAGGAACCCTTGCGTTTTTGAGCGATGGGTGTCCAATCAGCCTCTTCCATAGATTGGCTCGGAGAAAAGGGGAGCTTGCGATTTAATTCAAAACTATTTAACTTTTTTGTTCTCTCATCTTCTTCCATTGAGGATGAGCCTGGAAGTTTATTAGAGCTCACCCGCTTCCTGGCGAGCATTTTCAGTAACGCCTTCATTGGACGTATCTCATCGGAAAAAACCTCATCGCTTCTTGAGATTCTCGATTTCTCAAAGGAATTTGGCTTGATTTCAGGTTTGTTCTCAATATTAACGGCACCTTGTAATTGGAAAAATCCATTTGTCTTCCTTCCATTATCACTCGTCCGCAGAGCGGTTCCATTGTTTCGATGTGGTTCTGTGAGGGGAGTGAGGTTAAATGATTTTACGTCTGGCGGTCGGCCAAATCCAAGGAACCGTTTTATGGACTGGAAAATACCGGTGGAAGGTACTTGTGGAGGCGGAGGAAGGACGACTGGAGGTGGCTGACTTTGTGTTATGAGAATTTGCTTTAAGGGCGGGGGTGGAGGAAGGAACCTGTAAGAATTGGCAGATGCTGACGTTTGCATGGAAGGCCGACTATTCGTCTTCCCCCTCCCTTCTGATTTCCTCTCCTCCTCTTCCGCTTCATCCAGCATTTCACTAAGCCTCTCTTTCAGTAATGACTTGATGGCAAGTTTTAATTTTTCATCTGACCTCTTTCTCGATCCACTCTGCTCATTTCCGGGAGGTTTTGGGGCACTGACTGGTTTGTGCTCCGAGTAGCTTGTTACATACTTCGAGTATGGTGATCGATTCTGGTCATAATTATGCTCTATCACGCCAATAAACTGCGGCGGATGGTTTACGACTTCGACGTCTTTGAAATCTCTGAGCTCATGTACTAATTTCTCTGCTAATTCGTCTAGAGTCGGGTCAGCTGAGCTTTTTCCTTTTCTCGAACTGGCTGGAAACTTTTTTCGGACGCTGTGATTGTTGCTGGATGCGTCATCGAGGTTGGGTTCGTGCGAAGGAGGGGGATAGGAGTCTGCCGGTGCACTGGCTGTGTTTGGGATGCCCATTGGAATTAGAAGACCGTATGGCGTGTGGATTGGACGCGGAGGCTGACGCTTCTTTTCCATGTACTTCTCCATCTCATACTCGTAGTGATTCGATGCTAGGACCTGAAGCTAAAAAAAATGTATCAATACTTTGTCAATTTTTTACGCATCCTCCCTGCACACTTCATTACTTTTTCGAAAAGTGTAATTCAGCTTCTCAATGAGCAGCCGTGACCTCTCGTAGTACTAGCAATTTTTGTAGAGGAAATCTGATAATGAGCAGTGGGTAAGCTGTAGCGATCAACAAAGCTGCTGATGCTGCGCTTGCGCAGTCTAGATATTCTCAGATCTTCCATTCATTACAACCTCACAAAAGGGAACACCAAAAAGCGCAAGGTTCTTCTACAGAAGCAAAGCAGATTCTCGGAAGCAATTGGAAGAAAACCCTGTGAGCGAGCCTTACCATTTGCTCTCTTGGATGAACCTTTGCGGGGTGAAATCCAGGTGAGCCAGCTTTAGCAAATGCTTTTTCAAATATTGCAGGGTCTGAGGCACTCAAAACTGGAATTTCTTTGCCGTTGATATGGGGCCTGCTTGGAATCATCATATTCTGTGGTACCATGTTCGGGAACATGAGGACATAAGCATTCTCACTAAATATTGGTTGCCTGTTATTTTGCCTTTTACGACTCTGGTCGACCTCTCGACTTCGTGGTTCCTGTGGCTCGACTCTGTGTGGGACCTCTCGGCTTTCCCCATGGTGCATACCAGCACTGTGCATACTGTGGAGTTCAGCTGGGGATAACTGGGGCTCCTGTCTACCTCCTCCGCTGTGTTCATAATTCTGCCTTTGCTCTTCGGAATATCCCCTTGGGGGGTGCCCCTGTTCTTTTGGTGGTTCAACTACTTTCCGGTATCGCTTCTTGCTTTTTTTTCTCGATTTCTTCTGAGGGGGTGGGTAGTCAAATTCCTCCGGATCTCCATGCTTGTAGTCGCTGTTAGGGGGTTGTGAAGCAATGTAAACGGGTTTTCTTGGTTTCTGACTTGGGCTACCACCAGACGCTATATGCTGTGCATATTTGTTTCCTTTGGATGCAGGTTTCTCATTCGGATAGTCTCCAGCGTTTTGAATGAAGGGGTCGAAGTGGTATTCGAGAGGGTGACCCTTGAGCAGCGGAGGGTTTGCAGGCTCATAGTCCGGTTTTACCGTCATTGAGTGAGTGTGTGGAGGGTAGTGACGGTTTGAGCTGGGGAAAAAAAATCAAAATTAATGGCTTCTCGATGGAATGACACCACACAGTTTGTAAAATGCTCCAGAAATTTTCCTCAACTCAGGTATAAACTTACTAGACTTGGTTCAGGGCATCGGATTCTGGCGGTGGAGTTGGTATGCTCACTAGTCCAGGCATCGGCAATGTCATGGGCGGAGATCCTCCAGAAGAAGTCGAATGTCCCCTTGAGAAGTCACCAGATTTCAGATCTATTTTCCTCCCTTTACCAAAATAGGCTGATGGACGGGGCGCTTGAAATTTTTGTGGACGGTGATGAGCTTGTGGTGAGGATGAGGAATGTGGGGACTGGGAGTGTAAAAGGTTTTCTATGAACGCCTTGTCTAATTGCTTATAAGACTCTACAGCGGATTGCTTGCTAAAGTCAAAGGGCGAGTTTTCTTGGGATAATTTTGGGAGGGCCTTTGAGCCATCCTCATGGGTTCGTTGTCTATGTTGGGGAAACGGACCGGGCTGAGATTCATGGCGATGACCTCTGTTCACCGCCGCTTCTCTAGGGTCATGTTGGGGGAATGAATGAGCGGACTGAGGCTGATGATGTTGAGCTCTGTTGACTGCTGCTTCCCTAGGGTCGTGTTGAGGGAATGGATGAACGGGCTGAGAGGGATGATGCTGAGCTCTATTCGCTGGTGTCTCCCTTGGGTAGGCATACTGCTCCACTTCAACTAACTCGTAGTGGAATGGATTCGGCTTCTCAGTCTCTGCGGCCTGAGTCGCAGGTGGTGAATAGCTTTCTCTTGGCGCCGAGTAAAACTGAGTATTTCCAAAATCAAGCCGTTTGGCTGGGCCACTCCCAGACCGGACGTCCTGCTCAGGAGATGGGAAGTGATTTGGATTCTTTCTGAAAAATTCGTTTCCTGGAAGCAAGCCCTTATGCAGCTTAGCTGGATTGAAGTGCTTCTCACCGCCAAATCCAAGAAATTCATGGGACTCGAACGGGTGAATCTGTCCGGTTGGAATTGGTTGCGGCTCTGGCATGTTCATTTTAGGCGGGAAATTATGAGGGGGAGGAGCGAGAGATGGGTGATTAGTACGAACGTCTCTGATTGGTACAATTGATTCCGGCCGTTCGTATCCGGGGTCCGATGAGGGTTGGCTTGGGGAAGGTTCAATGAAGCGGTGCTTCGTTCTGTCGTAGTGGGTCCGCGGAGGCGGGTGCTGGGGACTAGGGGGGTGTGGGGGTGGGTACGATGGCTGCTGACGAGGGTATGCCGGCTGCTGAGGTGGGACCTGCTCATAAAAATCCTCGTGCACCTCAACAGGGATGATTTCAATTTCTTCCGACATACTTGCCCCTTCCTTTTCACCATGGAACTGCGTCAGTCCTGAGTCAGGCTCAGGCGTTGTGGCTTCCATTATGTTGAATTGTTCTCCATTACTTTGTGAAAATACACCCCGCTGAGGGAAACGATCATATTCTTGAGGATCAGAATTTACAACAAAAATTTCTTGTTGAGAGCCCTGAGAATGAGGAGATGCTGTGTTTGATCTCGGTTTCTCTTTGTTCTGATTCAGCGATCTAAGCGTCTCTTCTCCACTAACTACTGCCGAAGAGGATCCGTAAAATGAATTTTGTTGTAAATTCATGTAATTCTTTTCCCAGCTATCTCTCTCTTTCAGGAATGGCTCATGCTTAGGGTGTTGCTTGGAATGTGCAGACTGAAGCCATTCCGTAGCTTCCGTATTATTTTGTTGGTCATTTTTGACTGGAGCTGGTTTCGGAGTTGTGTTCTGAATTTTTAACGGAGTAGGGTTGTAAGTACTGATTTGTTCAGTGAAGGCGCTCACCGGCCTTTCTAATTGAGGCTCTGGCGTGACCCCGTTCTCAAAATTATTCCATAACGTATCACTCTTCACAATGACTCCAGAGTCGTTGGATGCATCTGGAAGGATTGTTGGTGGGCTTGGATCAGGTAGGATCAGGATTGGCGGAGTTGTCGTTGTACTTCGAAATCTCCTTTGAATTGTTCGAGGGATTTCACTGGTTGTGTAGGTATCGTTCTCGGCAGCAGTCCCATTCCCTGAATTATTTGGAGGTACTTTTCTAACCCGCATCCGCATTTTCCTCCTTCCGCTACCACCACCAGGCCTTCGGCGCCTTGGATTGAAACCATCTTGTGATTGCTGGTGGGGTTTTAAGGCTTCAGCAAACTCTTGCTCTGCTGGTTGTTCATCCCCGACGAGGGCGAAAGGGGTTGGTAGCACCTCCACGGGTCCGTCTCCAGGATCTCCATCAACGTCGTTATCGTCCTCGTCGTCTTCCATGTTGTCTTCTTTGTCATCGTCCTTTACAAAATTCGATGGCTCCGTTACAAAGTTATTTGTCAAGGTCCTAGGGTTTTGAAGCGAATTCTCTATGGTGGCCAGCTCATCGCTGTCAGGCGTCGAGGTTATCAAAGGCGTTTCAGTCGTGCTCGAGTTTTCTTTCTCTGTTCTGTTGAGCACCTCAGCGACATCCGTCTCCTCAGAATAATCACC
>JABASM010000631.1:0-20429 GCA_019776545.1 Brachystomella parvula
TATTTCTGGTTCCCGGTTTACGGGACATTCAGTTTACCTCGGGCAGGGAATTTTGGGATTCGGCGGGTGACTGAAATTGCGATAAGCTGCGCAGCGCAGCTACCGCGCCACGATAAATCGCGCCACGCAACTACCACCAAACGCCAAGTTCGCCGCGCAACGCCGCTGCACTGGGCCGCGCGGTTGACTTGCGCAACGCGAGGCTTCATGAATGACTGACTGAACCGGATACTCATCTTTATAATAGTTTAATAATTGTTTTGTTATTTTAATTTTAGTTTTTTTTTTTGGATGACGCTATCATGAATTGAGGCAACTTTAGAAGGAAAAGGCTTTCTAATTTAAATTGAAATAAAGAGATATTCATATAATGACATCTTGACTCCTGCTGGAGGAGACAGTCGCTGTCACGACTGGGACTGACAAAGGAGGAAAGGTTGTTAGTAAGGATAAGTAGCTTGTCCTGTAAGGGGCTTCCCCTACTTGCTTCTAAATGAGGATGACACTGACAACTTGAGAGTCGGGTGAAGACTCCACAATTCCAGCAGTGCGCTCACTTGAGAAAAAACAACGAGATGTTGCAATGATCAAAAGGATTCTCATCCAAAGTTCCTAAATCCGAAGTTCCTAATGACCATAGTTCCTAAATTCAAACTTCCTGAAAATGGCGTTGCAGGTTAAAAATTTAATTTTTAATTTAAATTCTAAACGAACAATTTCGTAATTCAGAAAAAGGGCTCCAGCCGTGGTTTACTTATCAAAAATTTCAAGAAAGATAAATCCCTCAAAAGAGCTGTCTAATTTTTCGCTTGCAATAAATTTCAACTGCTTTCTGAAGTTCAAAAGGACTTGAGGTTTTAAAGTTCATATTTTTGCTATTGAAAGCTCTGAATTTTTTTATTCGGAACTTTGGGTTTAGGAAATTCGGACGGATGCCGATCAAAAGGGGAGGAAGGGAAGTTTCTCCTAAGTAAGCCAAGATTTAAGTGAGGCTCAAATCTCACGAGGGAATGTATTTCCTGAGCAATATAAAATTTGGAAGGATTTTGGAGAAGCTCCACATGGAGTTCTTTCACGGTTGGGTGACGACTGACCCGCAAATGTCATTCAAAGAGCCGTCTGTCTTAGGAAGTGAAGGAGCTTGAATGATTGTTTCCTAGAGAGGCTTAGCAAAATCCGCTCCCTGAATAATGGAACATCAAGTAATGGACGAATTTATCTGTTGAGTCAGACTCAGCAGAGTCTTCGACTCGAGAATAATGTTTATTCCCATCCCAATACAAACGTCAGCTGTCCGTCTTCTGGATCTCACTCCTCGTCTTCATCTCCCCTGGAAGTGAACGTAGGACTCACCCAGATCAGCTTCATCTCATTTACAGTTTCTTAGCGTTTGAGAGAAAGTCATGGAAAGATTTAAGTCAGGAGAGAGAATCCATCCTTTGGAATTCACGTCACCAAATGGAAGAACTTCAGGTGGCAAGAGGATTCGACGGACGTGACTTGAAAGTTCTACCTTGGAAACTCTGTTGGCTAATCTTCAATCTCACAGCCCCTCAGAACCAGGGACAACCCGAACAACCAGGCATGATGGCAAAGACAATACGGTGATGGGGGGGGGGGGAAAGGGAAATTAAGTTTCGGAATTTTCCGGCTGGGGTGCGGAAGCTATCTCTTTCTCTTTAATTATTACAAAATACAAAGTATGTTCTCTTTTTCCTTGACCTGTGGAATCTGTTACACTTTCTTTTTTCAAATTCAATCGAGTAAGACGAAAAAGGCTTTCGTTCATGAATTCCCTGCTTCACTGCCTGCCTGTGGTGTTTCCTTTCTCAAGGCAAGAAAAGGATGCAATCCGGGCTTTCACTTTGGGAAAACATGACAGACGAAATAGAAAATCCTAGGAGCAGACGGAGAAATTCCCACAATTCCCTTATTAAATCTCCTGATTGTGTAGACCGAGAAGTCTTATAGACTTGGGTCTCGGATCAGACCAATTAGTCTCAAATGAGTCCATGGGGAGAGAGATCGGTAGCTTCCTCATCAACAAAATACAATTATTCCTCGATCCATTCCCATTTGTAAGGTTTAAATTCCAAAGTCGTGGATGAGATGCAGCTGCTTGATAAGATCCTCGGATATTCACAAAGTAATTATTCGAGCCTCTTATGGTGTACTTGCTGTCCTCTCTAATTTTCTTATTTTAGTGGCTGTTTGCTTTCGTCGTTCTACTGGGAAGCCGGGAAAAACTGTTGAAGTATTTCATGCCTGCAGTGCAGTGAAGAGCAAAAATGAGAGACAGTTTCAGTGGTGAAGGGGGGAGAAAGCACCCGTACAAGAAGGGATTGTAAAAAATTAATTATTTGCAGTAAGACTTCTGAGACTTTGAAAAACAAACCCCAAGGATAAAACCCTCGCAGCCATCTTGTGCAAATATTTTTGTTTCTACTGGTCGGAAATTATCACGCCTCCGTACCTTGAAAAGCCGTAAAGCCTATATGCTGCCTAGAGCAACCCTTTGTGACTGACAGGACTAAAGGGCTACCCTTTCGGGAAATGTTTACGCTGAAATGCCTATCCGGTCGATAGGGTCAAGATTTCCGGGCAGAAAGCTTATACCTAATTGTGGCCCATAACAACAACAACTTTTCACCAGCCTTTAGTCTACATGAATTCATTTTTCAAAATCTCTTACATGAAACTCTTGGGGGAGCAGATGAGTTTATAAATCAAGAGGAGTTGAATGGGTCCTGAATTAGAAATCTCCATGGGCTTAAGGGAATTGTGAAAGAATGATGAGTTAGTCGGAAGATGCTGTTGCATGAAAAGAGAGAATTAAACGCTTTTACTTTCTCTGAAGGAAACAAATAAGAAGAGTGTAATTACCGGCTGAAAATATATTATTTTTAGTGAAGGGAATGAAAGACCTCCTCAAAAGAGCCCATTAATGACCAGACCTTCTAATTTATTTCCCTCGTTAAGAACCCCCCACTTCTCCTTCCATTCTGTCATTGGGTGATGAGCCTAGGAAATGCTCTCAGTCTTTTCTACGAATAATAATGATAGTAACAGCTTACCGCGCTGGAATCTCCACCCCTGCTAATCTTTCGGAATGCAAATGAAAGTGATTATAAGCGTCCTCAGCTCAGCGTGGATAAGTAGTTGGCTCTTCTCCCGTGAAACCCATGTTGGTTCGTAGAGGAAGCTGAAAAAGGAATGATTCCACCTCCAGAGAGTGACTGAGAGTGGAAATAGGAATTCTTCCCGGAGAAAGTCAAAGGAAGGAAAGGGAGCCATGCGCTTTCTCCAAGTCAGCTTTATTTGCAGTGAGATGATACTGTTAGGAAAGGCTCTCTCTCTACTTCTCCTTTTCCCATGAAATAGGGAGGAGAACATATTTGATGTATTTTGTCTGTGTAATATATTATAAATGGAAAGGGAAATGAGTTTCCTTTGAAGATCTTTCCCAGAGATTTACTTCTAAAATGTCCATGAAATATAAAATAATAAAAACAAACCTTCCTACCTGACAATAGCTTCCACAGTATTAAATATCCGTAAAGGATTTTATAATTCTATAATTAAGACTGAAAGAACTCTGACCTGAATGGCCTCATTATCTCCTCCAAATTAAAGTATACTATATACTCTGTACTGAATTTCCAAGTTTTAATAAGTTGCCAAACTACAAAATGCTTTTCCTTTTTATTTCTCTTGAGAGCGGAGTAAAGTTCAAAATTATTCACCAACCGTCCCCCTCACTTTCCGTATTTTTTTTTCTCTACCCAACCTGCTAATTTGCCTAATTGAATCATAAAGAAAAAATACGGCGTCCTCCTCCTCTCTGTGTCTCGGTTTAATCAGGAGAGAGCTCACAATTAAAATTTTTATTCCATTTTGTTGTTTTTTTTTTTTCATGGCTTTCTCCTGCTGCTTTCCTTTAGAGAAAGTTGTAAGGTAATGGGTAAAATAAAAAAGCATCAACCAAGCTCGTTGCCACAGGAAAATAAATTCACTGGAATCCGCTCTATACTATTCAAAACTCTTAAGGTTTTATGGAAACCACGGCTTTTGCAAGGGCAGTCTGTGCGGAGAAAGTACGCCTTGAGTACTTTCAGCTTGTCCTTAACACGTCAGAAAGATAATTTTCCTAAACGCGAAAAAAAATATTTGCTTTGCAAATGAATTTATTTGCATAAGGGTAGCACGAGAATGAGAAAGGCGTTGACGGAAGTTGGACGTTTTTTTTTTGTGCTGGCTAGCACATTTTTTCTGTGCTGGCTAGCACATTTTTTCTGTGCTAGCTACTAGAATTTAATAAACTTTCCCTGCGCTCTGCTGCTTCATAATATTTTGACCAGTTTTGACATTTCGTTGGCTCATAATATTTTGACCAGCTTCGCTCCGGCCTGTCATTAATGCCTCAACCGTTGAAACTCCTTCCTGAAATCTTTTCATCCGTGGCTAAAGCTGAACTCCGAACTTTACTTTGTTCCTCCTGTTCGTTAATTTCAACTAAAAACTTTTTCATTTTAATTAATGACTTACCCTCGAAAATTACATTATATAAACGAGAACAAGTGAACTAGGAAAGTCCTAGTCCTAAATCTAAATCCACCTTTCTCCAGTTAAAAATAATTTCTCAGTTTATCTTCCTCCCAGGAGGATCTGGTGAAGGAAAGGGACGTGTGAATGGGAAAGGCGGTGACGGAAGTGGAATAGAAGGAAGCGGTTAGAATCATACATAAATAATTAGGAAGGAAGGAGGTTAGGAAATTAGAGCTGAAAGGATTTTCTTGTGTCTTCAAAACTCCTCTCACCGCATTCCTCTTCACAGGATTTCTGATCCGAGAAGGACTGGGATTCGCATGCAACTGTCGGCCGACATTTCTTTTGTTGCGGATCATAATAATATTGAATAATCTCAGGGTTACTGCAGCTAGCGCCCTCCGCTTTCCGTCTGCATTGCTCTGGAAGCTGAATTAATGTAGTGATGAGGTCTGTTATTTTGTGGTTCTGGAGATTTCGTTGAAGTCCAGTAGTAGCGGGTTTGTTTTCACCCTCCTTTGATTTACACAAGGAGGAGCAAGTTTCTTCAGATGCAAAATTGTTGGCATTTCCTAAAGAAAAATTGGAGAAGAGTCAGAGCTAAGAAACTCATGGCTGATTGCAATACCTTGACATCCACCAAAAATAAATGGCTTGCATTTCTCTCCATCAAAGTAATATCTCACGATGTCATTTGCACAAGGCCCTGTCAATCACAGTTCAAATTTATTTAGAAATTCTTTTTGAATAATTGTTCATTTTTTTCAACTTTTTTTTACCTGGATCTTTGGGTAAAAGACACGGCCCGCTGAGCGTTGGATGGAGAACAGGTGCTGGTCCATGACGATTGAATGAGGAGTGAAGAGGTTGGAGTGGGAGACTGCTCTGGATGAAAGATGCATCCGAGAAAGGAGAGTGATTTTGAAGAAAAGGGTCACTACCCGATCCAAATGGCTCACTCAATACGTTACAGCTTTGTGTAGGTGTTGGGGAGCAAGAGAGGGCTCCTTCACAGCTCCAGCACAAGCTGTCGTAGATTGTGTAGTCGAGGGCCGGACTCCTCTGTCCATGAATTCCATAGCTGACATGGATTTGCATTAGGGTCCTTAATTTCAATGAGAATTAATGAGTGGAACTCTTTATTTTTTTTATTTCCCATGAGCCTCCTTTACCACCACCACGAAATGTGCTATTAAGACTAGAGCGGCGGAAGGAGAACGGGGTCAATTTCCCAGCAACAAAATGAGGGGAGTGAAAAGTTATAGTAAGACTCGAAGGGGACTTTCTCTGAGAGAGAGAGAAATCTGAAGAGACACTACTGAAGCCGGAGAAAATAAACTCGTGCAGATTCTTACCTCGTCTTATCTATTCCCTCGCCTGGAAAAAATAGAAGAGAGAGAGAGCATTAGTGGAATTTCAAATTGTCGGAAAGAGTCAATCATCTGCATAAGTACTCTACCTGGAATATAAAAGGAAGCTATTTTTGCATCATGAATAGGGAGCTCTGGGACGTCACATATAATGGATTGGTAGGTCAATAGTTTCCCATTCGTGGTTAGCGTCCCGGAGAGCGTCGGCACAGATTTCACATTTACTGTCTAATACAGTTTCAAAAAAAAGAGAAAAAAGTTTTCAAGCTGCTTTCAAGCTGCTAAACTAGAAACCCGGTATTAAATTACCCGATAAATGTCAAAGTGACACTTAATATTTGGCTCATCCGCAAATCGATCCCCCCAAACCAAAACCTCGCTACATGGTTTAGTCCTGAGGTCACAGACGCCACGATGATTCAAATGAGTGGCTCGAGGTCCCAGGTTGATGTTAACTGAACAGTCAGAGCTACTGAACCCGGATGAACAAAGGCAGACTCCTGCATATAATAAAAATAAAATTAAATAAGCTGGATTGAATTCAGGTGTAATCACAACCATTTTGGCAGGATCCGTGTCCCGTGCAGTTGTTGAGGCAGAGGGTAGATAGAACCCCCAGTGGCGGTGTTCCATGCTGTCGACCCAGCTGCGGTTCCCAAATACTCCTATTGTGGTAGACTTGTTCCCGACATTCCCATCTCAACTGCTCCAGAGCGTCTATTGACCATAAAGCTGACTTCGTGTGCTGTGAATACAAATTCAGAAAATCACTTTCACTCCTTTCCAAAAGAAAGGAGAAAGAGTGAGATATTACCAAGACGTCATGTTTACAGGCTTTCGTATGAATGTCTACGTCCACATGAGCAATATCCCGACATAGTTTAGCCGTAGGTACTCCTTCAATCATCCGGAGACAAAAAACTTCCGCTTCCTCTTCTTTCCATTCCTTTTTAGAAGATTCTTGGGCAAGGACTAGATTCTTCTCTCCTCCAAATACCGGCTCTAACAAAGCTGACTTCTCTGACAGACGTCCAAAATTTTCATCTTCTGGAAGGAAGTCTTCGTCGAGGAGTAATTCAAGAAGTTGATTAGTTACATCAACTCCACGAGGATCTACACATTGCTTTGAAGAGCATTTATTGTTATTTGCGTCTTGATCTTCCTCCCCCTGTTCCTCAGTCCCATACTCATCATAAGGATAAGAAGAAAACTTAGCCTTTTGTTTTGGGCGGAGATCCACTGGTTTTGAGGTTTTAAGTTCAGAGCAACTACAGCGACCAGGGCCACCGTGCTCATCCACATGCTCTTCCCCATCGTTGCTAAATGCACCTTGAAAGAGACTGTGCTCGGGTAGGAGACGCCAGCCCTTTGTAAAATCATCACAAGAAATTTGTATGCTGGAGTTGAGGCTTTGGCAAGAGGACGAGCCTTTGAAAGTTGTCAGGTCATTTGATGGATTACGATCAAAATTTCCGCATAGTCCCACTGTATTTTCCAAATCTGTAACAGAGGCTTGGACTTTTATGAATCTCAAGTTTGGTCCGAAACTTATGCGCGTTCCAGTTGGAAGCTGAACCTAAAATAACGTTGCATGAAAAAAACTTTTCCAGGATTCAGAAAAAATTTTCCAATTTTTCCAGTTTACCCATAAACTAAAAATTCAGTTACTTACTTGGAAACTCCTTCCATCATCGACACGAACAATCTGCGGTAAATGAGTGAGTTTACTTGGTTCAATAAATCCACCTTCGGCTGTGTAGCTCCAGAGTTTTAGTTTCCCAGTACTACAAACATCCGCTGCAAGCATTGCATCCCCGAAACGTATGGCGATTGCGCAGATGCAAAGTGGGCGTTGATTACATTTTTTGAGTTGGACTTGTACTTCGTATGGAAGGTTTTCATGTTTATACAAGACGAAAATACCTTCCAAGCGATTAGCGTAAGTAAGCCCATCAAACGTCGTAGTGACTTCATCCATTAGACATTTTTCCTGGACGTCCCCATGCGTAACGATAATCTAAAAAAAAGAAAGGGAGGCGTCAGGATCGAGCTGAAATAAATCTGATGCTATTACTTCTTGTGATGGAAGTGAAAGATCTTGCCACCGTGGTGGACTCGGCTCAACTGTGCGAAAGTCAATTAAAACTGTTGATGGCTCATTGTCTCCCTCGCTTCCCCCAGTGAGACCATCATTCACAGCCCACACTGGAATCCGATGTGTAATATTCCATTCATCTGCACACACTTTGTAAGAACAGGTATTGAGAACCACCTAGTCAAAATACAAAAAAAGAATTCTAAAACAGAGAATTTCTCCAGAATTCATGGACGTCTAATTTTCTTTCATTGTTAAAGGTAATCTAACCTATAAAAGCAATTCGGAAGGTGAAAGAGAAAATGCAGGGAAATGGAAAGAAAGTTCTAAAACTTTTTTCTCCACTCATTTTGCCCAAGAAAGCTCTCCCTTTGAGGAGGCTTCGTTTTAAGGTAAGTGTGAACTGCTGATTAAATTGACGTTTTGTTTGAGTGATTGAATTGAGTCAAAGTGCGTCTTACTAAATCAAATTGTGTTCCATCAGGACATCTAGGTGTATTTGATCCTCGAGTTGAAATTTCAAAGGTAAGACAACATCCTTCCTCTTCTCCCCGTTGTTCTTCCGTTTCTCCTTCCTTTCTCTTCTCTCTCTTCCTTTCTTTCTCCCCTTTCTTCTTCTTTTTCTTTGGCGGACAAGTAATCGGAGTACTGAGCTGGAATTCAATGAATCCAGCATCTCCTCCTGTAAATCCAAGCCACATAATTCTATTAACGCTTTTTTCAAGTCTTTTCATCACCTGGAGACTCTCAAGCTCTCGCTCCTGCTAATACCTTCACTAAGGGTAAGTGGAGATGAATTCGTCACTAGAATACCCGTGCTAAAGGGTGGGCTTGTTACAAGGGCTGTGAATGTATTTATGCTTGTGTGTCGCGCCCTCGCTCTGCACTGTAGCTGTAATCGTAAAATAAATAGAAAATTGTTAGGAAATCTTAAGTATAACTTAAGCTTTCTCCAGTGTATAGCCCGCGGGAAAAACAAGCCAAGCCAATTAGATTTTTCGTTAAAACACCGGGTGGAAGGGGAAAACCGAGCAGAACTGTTGAAGGAAAATGGCATCCTTTCAGATGCCTGAGATTCTTATCATACTCCAACACGCATCGCCTCACTGCGATCTCTTGACAGCGCACAAGTGCACAATATTAACGTCTGAAACAATTTTTTAGCCTCGCGGAGGTCTAATTTTACAACGGTGAGCTTGTTTTTCCGACAAATGACACAGTTGAAGTCTGGAAAAGTAAGAAGGACTGTAAAAAGTATATTTTTATTTTTACAGTTTGTCCTACGGTCCATTTGTCTTCCTTGAGTACGCCTTTGTGATGTTCAACCAATCCAAATGTTTCTGATTGAATGCTTTCTTCATCCGCTAGCCACTCCACTTCCAAAGCTACGAACTCAGGAACGACATGACCTCCAAGGGTGACATCACAAAAGAACTGGAGTTTGCTTTGGTCTTTTGACATGCCGAAGGAGACCTTTGTTTCAAGTAAGTCGACTGGAACTAGGACAACATAAATAAAGGAAATGACAATAAAAGTTTATAGGCTCATGTCAAAACCCCAGGAAACGGTTAGAAACGAAATAAATATATGTATCCAAGAACGGTCAACAACGATAACCTATAAAGCTCTCTGTGTATATCAATGCAGAGGTTAGCCACAAAAGAGGGAACGGTCAGGGGTCGCTAGCGATTTTTTAGTCGAGTTTGGGTTCATAAAATTCAGGGCACCTTCCAGAATAGCATTTAATTTTTATGGAATCCAATGGCGCCGGTGGTGGGATCACTAAGGTGGAGCGGTTTTTGTTTGGTACTTTAAAGCGAAATGTGCTAGGGGAGCCGAAAAGCGTTTGTTTTCTTTTAGAGTGGATTCGGGTCAGGGAACCCTGGGTTCTGATCACTAGAGAACAATCATCACTGTCATCCACTGAAAGAAAAAAGTCCCTTCTTTCCTCTCTTATAGCCATATCTCAATTGCAATTGAATTCTCTACGCTTTTGCTGCGGATGGTGTGTTGAATTAAAAAAAAATCGTGGATAGACCCTGGCCGTTCCCTCTTAAGCAAAGACGAGCGGACTTCTTGCTAGCATAAGCTGTTCAAGCATTCAGCATTTTTTCCTTTTCAGAACTTGGTGGTTCTGACCCTAGTTAAGGAAAAATCACGGTCGCTGCCCCCCTAGACGGGGGTGCCCTTCCCTATCTTCCATTATAAAAAGTAGTGAAATTGAGAGAAAAAAGCAATTATAAAAATTCAATTTTTTTGAGAATTAATGAATCAATCAAAACTGATTTGCATTAATTCTTTCTTAAGTCGTGCAACTTTTTTCTGCTGTACGGCACCACAGTCTGGGACGCAGCGATCAGTGTCTAAAAACCGTGGGAAAAATTATATTTGATACAACTAATTGATATCTTTAGGGGTTGCCGGAGATCAAGCGTCTGCTTCGCGAAAGGTGAACAAAGTACCGACCATATTTCCTGGCTAACCGTCCGCTCTTCCTTGCGTGAAAATAAGAAAGTATTACAATGACATGGGGTGTAGCCGCTGTCACTCGAGAGTCCCACTGGGCACGGGACCTCATAGCCAGCGCAATAGGCGGATGGGCAGGCAGGCGTTGGTTGTAAATGGTAGACAATAAAGTCCGTGCAATTCTTGACCAACATTGGGATTTGAGTTGTACAGCATTTTCCTTGAGCGGATACGCAGCCATGAGCCTTGATCACTTCTTCATCCACAGTTGGAAGAGAACCTGGA
The DNA here is from genome assembly GCA_019776545.1 of Brachystomella parvula. NCBI lineage: Eukaryota > Metazoa > Arthropoda > Collembola > Poduromorpha > Brachystomellidae > Brachystomella > Brachystomella parvula. The sequence goes on from JABASM010000631.1 coordinate 10,762, forward strand.
AGAATGCAAAGTGCAGAATGTCATTTAGTGATTCAGGCCATGGGATTCTATTGATTCACTGTGTCACTGTCACACCAAAGCCAAACACAGTCTGCTACGACAAGGGCTCAACCTGACAATTAAATGGAGTAAACGAATAAACTATCAATCTTCCTCCTTCCAATCTTTCTCCTTTGCTGCAGGGATCAATAAATTCTTCGAACATTTTGTTTGTCCATGTCAGGCTTCCTCACTCAGAATAGATCTATTCTACATTCATGCGTTAAGTCGTGCTTGATTCTAATAAAACACTGACGCTTCTACAGGAAGAAAATCCGGAAAAATTAGAAAATGTCCATCCTTTCTGCAGAAGTATGGATGGAGGTGCAGGCAAACATTTTTGCCTTGAAGCTAGATTACCTTTCATCCAAACCGGGGCCCGTGTTCCGCAGTAGTTGACCCCTGGACAGGAGGTAGGAATTGTGTTCCCAGCAAGAGAGTCGAAGCGATACCATCCTGGCCTCAAATCTCTATCGCATAAAACTTCTTCACGCTGCCCTGATGTTGATGAACCAAGTCGGTAGTTGTAGCTTCGCTGAGGCTGATTCCTGATTAGTCGATGATTGTTTGGATGGCAAGGTTCGATTGGCTTTGGAGGGGGTGAGTGTGGCTGGATATTCCTTGATCTCGGGGTGAAAGCGTAATTCGCTTCAGGATGGCGGAAGCGCTGATCACTGTAGAGAATTATGGCAAATTATTAATTTGAAAAATAGCTGATGAGTTACTAGAGTGGCTGTAATGCTTTAACGTCTGAAAACGTCAGCCTATGCAGTCATTCTTGTGAAGCTGAATATAGGAAGTATTTTTGAAAAACTTTCCAAGTCTGGGGTTACCTGTATTGTAGAGAAGAATTTTGGATCCAAGTTAATAAAATGCAGAATATAATACACCATTTAGCCATATTCCATCAATGAGCAGGCAATAAAATAAATCTTTTAACTTTGTCACCAGTCACCACTGATTTTAAGAAAAATTTTGCAAAACGAAGTCCGAAAAATTAAAAACTGAATTTATGAGTTACCTACAACGTGGCTTCACGCAATGACAATGGCTTGAGTACTGCTGATTGTTCTTGAAGATCAGGCAGCGAAACTGATGCGTTCTGGGATGCTCCCTCTCGCACCCATCTACAGCAATTTTACAACCCCTTCATCATCCTCGATTTCGTTTTCCACGGCATTACGTTCTAACTAAACCTGCCACAAAGAAAAATCGTTTCATTGATGAAGGAAAATTTTTTTAAACTGTTTATGAGCAAATTCATTTAAGCGGATTTGAAGCCAATCATAGGTAGGCGCATAGGTTGCGGTTTGTCCTTGTGTTGTGGTGATAGGTCGTACGTTGCTTCTCAGCCATTCAAGTTTAGATTTTGTGTGTGTGACACCGAGGGGTATGCCAAGGGCATGTTAAATCTAGAAGACATAATTCGATTTCAACATCATTATTTTGATTGAATGAATTACCAATGCGTCATGCCCAGTATTAAGGAGGACAGAGAGTCATCGTCCTAACCAAGCGATTTTCTTTAGTTCTGCCATCGTCAAATTCATCCTTCCTAAGATGTTTTCTACCCATGTCCTTAAGATCCGTGAATGATTACGTCAGATAAGGGATTTTCCTTACAAATACTTACAGCAGTATTCTTGTAAAAAAAATTAAGAGAAATCTTTTGCAGACTTAAATTTTCATGGTCATTCGTACGGAAACGGAAAATTGGAAAGAAAAGTAATGTCTTATGCTGAGCATCCCAGGCAATTTAAGGCTACGATTTACGCTTGATTTACTACAGTGGAAAACACCTCCTCCAATTAAATAAAACTGAAAGGGATACTGGCTTCCTATAAGCTAATAAAATAACGAGGAATGAAAGGGTACTAGAGAAGCTTCTAGAGTAAAGGACGCTAACCAGAGAAGGCGTCACCATCTACCCTCAGATTCTGCAATTCCGCCCGAGTTTTTTGAACAAAGAAAAATAAATAATGATCTGTGGAATACAATTACCTAAAACAATTACACAGGAATCAGAAGTACAGCGATGGAGCGAGCAGTAGAGGTAGAAATGCCTTAATTAATTTACTATCAACCTGCCCTGGCCAATTAGCGCATAAGTGCAATCCAACCGCTAAAGGAGGCTTCGGGTACAAGGGCGCCAACTTTTGAACTTCCATAATGGCGGAGAGGCAAGAGCGTCCCACTGGTTGTGTGTGGACCGTCAACGCAAAGTGAACGCTTTCGTAGCGTGCCTGATTCACTCATGTTGTTGTTGAAGGTGCTTATTAGCATTATTCTGATTGGCTTTTTGGAAGTTCGATTTCCTAACAAGTCCAAGTCGGTCAATACCACACGCGTTCACAAGTTTTACACCTGTACCGATGCGGCCTCAACGGAAGCTGTAAGAATATTAAGCCATGTTAATTAAGAGTTAATTAAGACATTTATGACTTAATCATTCTTGAACTATAACCAACGCTACGCTACACCCAAAGGGTAAAGATTTGACAGGAAATCGGAATGGAGATTCTGCTTTTCTTTTTTGGCACGCTTGAATTCTGTTGGGATTGGGAAGTGACTGGTGCCTCGCCGCTTTCATCATAGTTTCCCGATGCCGGAATCGCTTAACCGCATCACATGCATCTATTTACACTTAGGTTTGATCCTTTTTCAACAGTAACCGCTGGGTTTACTGTTGACTGGGTCATAAGAGTATCAGGGCCCGTAGCATGTACTCACAGCTACTAATCCTTTCAATTGACGAGCAAGCTCAGCGTTTTACTTCGGGATAAAATGGGACCTTAGGAGAGAGAACGATTTCGCAGCTATTCCGAAACGTATATTGCCTGAGAAAGTTAGGAAAGATTAATGAATGGCATGACAGATAGATTAATTTAAGTTCTCCGTCTAGGTATTAATGAACTTCCTGTTTAATGCGTGAACTTCAACAATTACGAAGCGAATCTACTCTTCTCTTAATCACTGTTGAGACTAATGTGGAGTAGAGAGGCAAGATTAGGAGTCTTTCATAATTGCCCTAATTTCCCCTACTCTTGAAATTCTATATACTATTTTTGCAATGATACAAAATTGTAATTTTCAATATTATACTAAACGTTATCATGAATTTAAGAAATTATGACTAATAATTCTGAATTTAGAAACTAATGAAGCTCAAGCTGTATCTTCTTGCTCTTTCCAATATTTTTCAACTATTTTCTTAATATGTACAACAGAGGCTTCCTTCTCTCCTTCCACATTTTCAACTTTGTAAGGTGAACTAATGCGGACTTCATTTAAAACTACAATGACTGAACCGTCCCAAGTGACTTCATCGATACTGCAAGCAGAAAAATCACGAGATCAATTAAACCAGTTCTCTTCACTTTATATCATGGCGACTTACGTTTTAGTGATTGCTAAGAATAGTTTCTTTCCCTCTGGGGTTACATCTGCAGCCAGTGCACGAATACGAGCCTTCTTACTTCCAATAGACTTCTCCCTGCGCTTTCCAAGCTATAAAAAATCAAACAGGAAATAAACCATAGCTCCTTGTCAGGGTGAATTGAAATGCTTAGCTTTTAACGACTAAAACTGGCTGCTAATTACGCTACTGATTACAGGAAAGAATTATATTACTCAAACCACCTTGTGAAAATCAATTGGTCGAAGATGTTCGGGAGTCGGTCGATCATCTACGCTGATACCACAAACACAGTCAGCGTTTATCAGGTAGACATTACTGGCTGACGCTTTTCCATTTGAAGGAGGAGATCCTATCAGCAAAATTAATTTTATGTATTAAACATTGCACAACTGGATTAATTTCAACTTACGAATGACGAGTAATCTAGAACTGCTTTGGAATGCAGCAACCTCCCCTTCAACTTCTCCGCCTTGGTAGCGACACTTGATATGTGACCCTACTCTGAAGTATCCCTTGTTTCCCAAATCTCCACCTCCAGCCTCACGATCGCTTGCCATTTCTTACTCAATTACGGAATCCACATGGAACCCCTCAAGCCCAAACCATGAACTTCTACCGACCGAAAAAGAGCCACTGGAAGCAGAAAGGATTTTCCTAATTTTTCTTCCTGATTCCAGTCCTGCACTACTTAATTTATAACCTGGGTTCCTTTCGCACCCTCATTTCCATTTGTGAATCCGAGGCTGTGTGTCCGGTTTTCTTTTTATTTTTCTCTACCCAAGAAATCACTTCATATTTCCCACTTTAGAAAGTACACTTACAAATTCAGGTGTTTTAGCAGCGCAGCGCCAAAGAATAATTTCTGGAGCAAAAAGAATTGAAAAGAATAACCAAGATTAAAAAATTAAATCACGAATCAACTTTTTGCATTAGATTTTCGTGACTGGATAAGTTTGGATTAATTACTAGAAGAAAGCGATGGGTCGTAATTTTACACCCAGAAATGTGACTCCAGCCATACAAGCCTTCCGAAACTTCCTTCTTGGGGTAATACTTTGTTTTTATACTTGGTTTTACAGTCAGTTTGACTGTGTGGTATTAGTGGTATTAAAATATTACTTCGTACATACTTTTATAAAAGCAATATTAGATTTACTGCCTGTCAGGACGACCCCGGGATTAGCCTCCCAAAGGTCTGGCTAACGCTGGTTGTCCACTCTCCTAGCATCAAGAACTGGGCTAGGCTCTTTTAGAATCAATCCAGAGCCTCCCAGCGTTAGCACTTCTTCCATTAGAATGAAGCGATGACGCCTTTGATGTAGAGGAATACATTTGATTGTTTTTTCTTCATTCAGCGGAAGCACACGCCTGAGAAGTCAGCCCTTCGATACGCCCCGTTGGTATCTGCCAGAACGCAGCCGCCACCAATACTTCCAGAAGGTGAAGCACATAAGCTTTCTAACAACTACTATTACCTCCGAGACGGTCGACGAGAGGTTAAACCCCCTGATGTTTTGCTGACCGGTGAAACTCAGAAGCAGATCACTGCTGGAGGGTAAGTAATGACTATTTCTAGCAGTAAAATACGAATACCTCGCAGGGTAAATACACTGATACCTAGTAGTACCTGTATTAAATTAACTTCGCCTGTTTTCAGTGGATCTGTGTCACCACATCAAAAGAAACCTGTGTCACCTGGACAGATCTGGGAATGGGATTGAAGAGTTCGCAGACCACAGTCTGAGCATAATCAGCTTTTTCCTGTCGAACGGATGAATCTAGCTTAGCGTGTACAGCTTCGTAACCGCCTATACTGCGTCAGTCATCGTTATCTATAGTTCAAAAAATTAGCAAACGAAATTTTAATTAAATAAATAAAATAGAGTGTGAGATGTTGGCATTACATTCATTCTCTTTATTTTTACAACATGCCCTCCCCCATTACACATTAGTATATGAGGAGCTATACTAAACAGCAGATTTGTCATTACGATGAGAACCCCATTGCTGATTAGAACTAACGGAAAGTATAAAGTGAAATGACAACCTACAACACATAAGATGCATTTACCAAAACAGTGGGAGCTATTATGACCCTATTAATCAAATATGTTCAATAACTACACAAAAATGTCGCGAATTAATGTGAAATATCAGCCTAATCAACAATGGTTGTACCTGTCAACGTTAGATGAAAGATGAAAAGAATTCTGTAATCTTGACCTTATGCCATCATTTCCCATTTTGGCTTATCTCTTTCTCTGGAGTCGGTTGGTTCTCTGAGGTATCCATTGGTTCACTTGAATCTTCATGGGGACTTCCCCTTCCTTCCCTCCCGTCATCTGAATTGTCGCCCTTCTGATGGGATTTATCCCTTCTCGAATCTTTCCCTGACCGTTCCTCGCGTTTGTCCCGCTGCTTGTCTCGGTCCTTCTTATCGCTATCTTTGCGGTCTCGATCTCGATCCCGTTTCTCATCCTTGTCCCGATCCCGCTTCCGATCTTTGTGTTTCTTGGAGGACGAAGATGACTTCCTGTCGTCACGCCGGCTGGACGGAGAACGAGATTTCCTGGATCGTGAGAGGGATCTGCTGTACGAGCGGCGACGCTCACGATCACGGTGTTCCCTACTTCTCGATCGTCTCCGTGAAACTCTGTCCCTAAAATGTCAAAGATCATCTTCAATTAAACTACAATACAAAATATCAAATTCGCTGAGCTTCCAGAAGGGGGGCAAGCGAAAGCAAATCCTAATAAAAGCCTATTCATTCAATTCAAAATATCAAATTCCAGTAAATTGAAAAAATTCTAAATAATTAAAATAACCGCAGCCATTCGTGTACAAAAGCACTAAGAAATTTACCTTGATCGCGACCTGTGTCTATAACCCGATCTTCGCCGGGATGAAGATCTTGACCGATGCCTTCCACTACGAGACCCTGAATATCTGTCTCTTGATCGATGCCGAGATCTACTCCGCCGTTTCTCCTTGATGACCGGCGCACCAAGGTGCGGTGTAATTGGAACAGCAGCTGCAATACAAATTCAATTCATTAGGTCGCTGTATTTGCCTGCTTCCATTCGACTTTAAGTTTCCACTTAATAATACTTACGCTTGCTGTCAATCCCTTGAGTAAGCATAGTTTGTGCCTGACGAGNCCTGACGAGACATTGCATCTTCAATTTCCTTTTGGGCGGCCTCATTGGTCTTGGCCTGAGGTTTAACGATGGACTGGGTTGCATGGAAAACCCTGTGTAAAATAATAGCCAATTAGAATGATATTTTTTATCCCAGGTCATGTCATTCTTGACACGTCCCCAATACCCAACAACGTTAATTCAGAAAAAATGTTTCTTGTAATATTCTAGTTCTCAATAATTCCATGGTACTGTAACGTAATGTTAAGAAAAATTAAAAAATCACGAATGTTGAGCAGTAGTGGACTGGTGAAGGTGACTCACTTCTACAGCACTTGCATCTGGCAAGTAATGACAACATAGCTAGAGAGAACGGCGCTGATCCGCCTTGCATACCAAGTTCAGGCTGTGCCTTAACACATAAAGAACAAACAAAAAAAGAAACGAACGTCATCAGCTTTTTAAGTTGAATCAAGTGGGAGATTATTTTCTAAAATATAATGAATGCAACTCTGATTCACTATAAGGGCCTACCATTCCTTCCATTCATGTCTCCTAATTGCATAAGTCACGCACGCGTTACCAAGAGAGAATGTTTGACAATGCGTAGCAGTAATATGGGTTGACTCCAGTTTCCAGCCTTGTTTGCACGGTCTCTCAGGATCGCTCCCACAACACTGATACACAGAAAAATCAAAAAAAGAGACGCTTCTTTGAACTTAGGGCTCTTTTAGAAATGTAAAAATTAATAAGTAATATATAAGGATAGAAGGCTTGGTCGTGGAAAGTTCATTGTCTCCACTCTCCAGAGCTGCTTGCTCCATCCACAGCTGACACCATGACCCTCAACCTCGCCCGCCATGAAGAGGTTTTAGAAGGAATTTGCGTCTGGATCTCTTCAGCATCACAGTAGGGGCAACAACAACTTTAGCTTTCACGACACAATAATTGACAGAAGAGGAAAATAAAGCTCCACTGAGAAAATGCAGTTGGGTCATCAGTGATAGTGAAGCATACAGCTACAGTTGCGAGGGTGAGGATATTAGGATTTGGGAACTACAAAAATGAGCGAGAACAAAATAAAAAAAAGCGGGTTCTATACTAGTCTAAGCAGTTTTGAGAAGGTAGAGAAGGCTGGTAAAGAGAAGCAAAGTCCCCACATCTATATTCTAGCCTTATAAGGTTTTAAATGACAAAACAGAAGCAAGTAATGGTAACCTATGGTTCATCTGCCCCATGATTAAAATCCGAGTAGCAGATCAGTGCTCCTTTATCCTTGCATGGGATAGAGTTGATGGCTGATCGACCATATCAATTCTTTGCCTTATGCGTCCTCATCTTACAAATGAGAAATAGAAAAAAAATAGGTAGACCAGAATGAGATTCACTTGTAGAATTAAGTCACGGGCTACTAAACGAGCATTTATCCATGAAAATAACTAAAGAATTTCTTACTTGATCGGTTTGGATCCAAGAGTCACACCATTTTGTTTGAGGGCTTCTAGGACAGACGGCTGCTCCGTGAATTCAATGAGGGCATAACGAAGTGGGTCATTGTCTCTCGTGCAAAGCCGGAGGTATTTAACTTCTCCAAACTGATTAAAGAAGTCGAGAACAAATTGGGAGTTGACCTAAAATAGGACATTTCATGACAATATAATCAATCCTCCATTCAAAAAACAAAATAAAAAAACAAAAAAAAAAGATTTTACTTACCTCGTTAGGAATATTGGCCACCAAGACAGTCCGCCGGATCTCTTCGATTTTTCTGGCGTCAGTATGACTGGGTAATGGAGGATACATTGGTAATCGAGCCTCGACGAGTTTCGGATCATATGTTCCAACTACCTGATGAGGCGGGTAGCCCTCCAACTAAATAAGCAAAAAAGAGATAAGGCCGTCAAACATCCCATCTAATGGCCAAGGTCAAGAAAAATTATATCTTACCTGGCTGGTTACATGCTGAGGAAGCTTAGGATCAGCAATGCCTGGAAGAAGCGTCCCACTTGTGAGTAACTCCAATCCCCGTTGTTCGTCTGGAATATCAGCTTTAAAAAGAGAAGACACAATAAAATAGCTATGCAAAAAAAAATCTGATCGGTTGAACTCTCTTAAACGCGGTAAAATGTTACTGGTTGCAAACTTACATTCCATGAGAGGAATAACGACGAGAGCTCGATCAATGAAGACCGTGTTTGTTAGATGCTGGGCAGTGGAGACGCTCAAACTATCCTGGAACTTTATGAAGCATATCTTCGAAGTGATTTGATATCCTAGATCTCTGAAATTGTCAAATAAATATGCGTTTTAGTAATAGTCTGTTAGGCTATATTAAAATAGGAGAACTTACACTGTCGGATACAGTCGAATATCCTCAACCTTTCCAACGAAAGTGAACAGTGCTTGCATTTGTTCCTTCGTTGTTTGAGGGGCAATATTAGCGACCTGAACAAGTCTTGTAGAATCTGATGAACGCAATCTCGCAAGTGCATCCCCATTCCGTTCGGTTTTTGTAGTGGAGGTGTCTGGGTCGTCGCTACTTCCGTTACCCCCACGAGGTGACGGTGACTCAGACTCTGCCGTCATTCTTTACTTCTCACTCAAAAATTCTGCGACACAGCTAAGAAGGAGGGTTTCACTTAAGTAATTAACGCACGCTACACAGGACGACGAGTAACCTCGTCCAGCCCGCGGGCCGCAGACGATAAGGCCGGGTGTAGGTATGTATTAGGTAACTTTTTAAGTGCTCTTTTGTGAAATTGAAGTTCAGGGACACTTACTGCTGAGCCGGCTGTACATTATAAACAGAAGCTTCGTAAAATCTGCTTAACAGGAGCTGTCCGTAACACCTTCATTGTTTACAAGTAAAATAACACCTAAAATAACGGTTTGGAAAGCATTATTTTGAATTATAAATCCCAAAAAAAATATTCAACTCTTCTTCTAAAATCTCGAACCCCAAATTTTATGGAACAGCGACACGAAACGGAGAGAGAGATGTGAGACACAAAAACGCCGCCGCCAGCCACAAAAGCAAAGGGGCGGGGGAGGGGAAGAAGAGGTAAAACTGCTAC
>JABASM010000632.1:8216-20429 GCA_019776545.1 Brachystomella parvula
CCCCCCCCCCCCCCCTCCCAGTAACCACTGAACCACTCAACCTCTAGTCTACTATTCCTGAATAAACTGTTAAAATTTGTTTCCGTGATGAATTTCACACCCGCCTGTAAAGACTTCTCTGATTAATTCTGTTCCTCCCCAAAGAAGAAAGTCTAAAAGAGAAAGCGTGGTGAACTCCTCTCCTCTTCAACTAACTATACCGCTATAAGTGGGAGGCAGAAAAATAATGATTCCTTTAGGCGGAGAATTATAGAGTGATTATTAGAAGTGTTCCTTTAGCTCTTTTCCTCGGTTTCTGAGGCTTAGAAAATTTTCAAAAACACAATTATAACTACTCTTCTCCTCCTTTAGTCCTCTTTAAAGTTGAAAAAAAGAGCCCATAGCAAGTTACAGTGGGGTGAAAGTTGAGTGAATAATCCTGATTTCACCCATCGTATTAATTTTTGCCTGATTTCTAAAATAATTAAGTGCCCAAGGAAGCACTTAATTATTTTGGAAATCAACTTCAGTTTACGCTATAGAATTATACAGGGCGTTCAAAAAAATACTATACTGGAGAAAATTTCATCTTTTTTGAAATTCGACTAATATATTATTCCCAAAACTTTTTTAAACAGTTTCAGCCCAAGTAATTTCGCTTCGATTGCATCAATTACTGAAGTCTCCCTGCTAAAAACAAATCAGAAAACAAGTTTTTTTTTTAATTTTAAAGATTTGAGAAAGTTTCCTTGGTATAGTATTTCTTTGAATACGCTATATGTTACTACAGTAGAACCTCTCTAAGGTAAACTCATTTTTCCACCTTTTTTTATTTTCTCCAGCTGGCGCGCTGCCGTAAAACTTGAAATAAAGGTCAAGGTCAGAGTTTCCCTTAGAGAGGTTCTACTGTATTATAGAATTATCATTACAGTATTTCGTCGCGTATAACGCGACAGTTTAAGGTATTTTTCAATTTTTTTTTTAAACAAAATGAGAGGTACGTAATATACGCGGTGCGCTTTTTCAAAAAATGGTGCGCCTTTGGTGGGATGCCAATGATGCGAGTTGGCGGCCGCGAATTTGCTGGAAGATTCTCGCGTCGTCGCAGTTTAAATTTACAAATTGATGAACCGGAGAGAGACTCAGGTTTTCGGATTTGCTTACGGTGCGCGCTATACGTGAGTGGGCGCTATACACGAGTGGGCACTATATGCGAAAAAATACGGTATGTAGGATCAGGACGGGCGGGGAGGGAACAATAGGAAGTTCAAATCTGAAAGCCTAGACCTGAGTTGACCTACTGCACGGACTTAGACGAAGAGACTTTTAGTATATGGACGCCGCCTGAATAGTGGGGGGAGGGGGATTTCCATATATTCTACTGGAGAGAGGGCAGGGGTAAATTTAAAACACTAACGGAAATGAAAGTGGATGTTGTTGAATGAGCACACCCTGGAGAGAATGGAGGGAAGCGGAAAGCATGAGGTAATAATTCCTTAGCCAAGTAGACACGGCAATACCATTATCAGTCAAAAGAAAGCCCTCCATGCATGGATTAATCCATTCTCTCGCCTTGACTGGATTTCTATTTCCGAAAGGAATTGTTTCTCCAATTTAAACCTCGCTTCCTTCCATATGTATATCACCCACTATCACCCAGATAAATTAAGGCCCCCTTCCACTTTCCCTTTGTTTCTTCAAATTTCCAATTTAGCCTTACATTCTAATGTTTATTGCTTTCTATAAATGGAGTCGAGGAAGTGGATGAGATGATACTTCAATCAAATTCAGCATTATCCAGGATCAGCCTAACCTGTAGATTTCCAGCTAGAGAAAGAGGATATCACTTCAAACAGCTGAGGCTCGTAGATGATTTAGAAATAACTTTGATAAATTAAAATAGATTATATTTTAATTTGATTCATATTTGGCTGAGTCGAAAATCAAGTTTTAATCCAGTTAAATATTTTCCGACGGAAGGCTGAAGTACTAGTACAGGGGGCCCACACAAATACTACTAACCGGAGAAAATTTTCCGCTTTTTTCCGAATTCAAAAATCCCGCATTTTTTTTAGCAGGACAACTTCAGTAATCAACTTACTTGTTAGTTAAGGTTAAAGCTAAATTACTTGAAGTGAAACTACTAATTTTTTTTTTCAAAATATCGATTATGTAAGTTTCAAAAAGATACAAAATTTTTTCGGTATACTATTTGTGTGAAAACGCTGTAAATACTATGTAGAAAGTATTAATATTTGGCAAGGAGTTTAGCGATAGCCTCAAAGGCACTTTAGCATTTAACATGATCAGAGATTGCTTCACCGACTGGAGAAAGTTGTGCTCTTCATCCCAACTGGAAAGGAAAAAGGGTGTAAACTCTCCAGCGTATTTTAAAAAACTCATCTGTCTCTTCTTGAGAAATGGAAAACAAGTCGGACCATACGTCAGGCTTAATCTTAAAATTTAGAGGCGACGGAGTTCAGAATTTAAGATTTTCCTTGTTGTTGAGCTTAGATTGTTGAGGACTCAGGCCGAGCCCGTACTAAAAGCTGGTTAATATTCATGACTGAGATAAATCTTGATTTAGACAGTTTTTCGGTGGGGTGGCTAGTTTCTGGGCTCTGGTGAGAGGAAGGGGGACTCTATCCCGCCGGAACTTAAAGAAAGAAGAGAAAGTGTAATTTGGTAGTAATCATAAATATTAGATAATAAGAAGAAGAAATGAGTGAATTCTCTCTCCTTTCTCTTACAACCCCCACCCTCCTTTCCCTACTTCCTGTATACCCTCCCTCTAAATCTCTGTTCACTTGAGTCTAAAATCATTACTGATTAGCTCCACAGAGCTTGAGTAATGGGATTGAGACTTGAGGAAAATAGTCTTATTAAGTTGAACACTCAATTTTCCTCTTGACAGTTCAAGGAAGAGACCTTCCTGGCCCCCCGATTTGACTTCTCGGAATTTGAGAAGGGGAAAGCTGGGGCTTATGACTTTCTTTTGTCATCCCATTTTAAGGAACGTCAGATGCTTTCCTTAATAACGGTTCAGCTCCGACGCAGTCCTTAAAATCTTCAAATAGCTTGGAAGTGTGAAAAGGTTCATTTTAAAGGATATCCACTTTCTAAACTGATAGTACCACTCTGAACTGGAATTGGGAGAAAGGAAGTGAATCTGATGACTTGGTTTTCCTCCTTTTTTCTCCTTAACTTCCTCTCAAGAAGAATAAATATTCATTAATTTAACTTCTGCTCTTTTTTTTCTCCTTCTCTGGAACTGAGGAGAGGAGGAGACGAAGGCAGAGTGACTATCAAAGAGAGAAACCAAATCCTATTCAATGAAAATTTATTTTTTCTTCCTTCCCATCAAGAAATTCTATGAAAGTGACTGGATTCCCTTACTTCTTCCTTTGATAAAATCTAATAGAGAAATTTTTATTAGGGATTCAATCCAGTCAAATCTATGGAGAGCCCAAGAAAAGGCGACAGGTCCTCATTCCGATAACTTAGCCTCCTTCATTTCCAGAATCCACGTTTACAATCCGCTCAATCTCAAAGCATAAACACACTCATTTATATCCAACCAACGTAAAATCTCCATCTTCATAAATTACAAACCAGTCTCCAGCCCCCTCTTCACGATCATCCCATTATACCCTATCCACCAGTTTTCAAAGACAATGAAAAGCCAAGGAAATTTCCGGCACGGAGTTGATCAGCTTTCAGCTTCACCGAATTAAACCCATTGTGATACGATTCAAGAAAATCAGAGTATACCCGCTATGAAATTCACATCAAATTTTGTGCCTTGCTGATACAAAATTTTTGGCTTCTTCTGGGAGGAGGAAGCCTGGAACCAGTGTTGGGGTTTTATCCGGTTAAAACTAGTTCGACTGGAAAAAACCGGAAAAAACTGTTTAAACCGGCTAATACTGAAAAAGGGCACATTTTCTGTTTCAGACAAGAGAGAAAGAATTGTTCAAGCTTCTTTCTGGAGATCATTGTGCTGTGCCGAACTCAAAAAAGCACAAAAATGATTTCCCTTACGAAAATTTTTGGGAAATTCCATTCTCACATTTCCCGGTTCACATGATTTCAAATAATTTTCAGTTTTAGCCAGTATGGTTTAATCCACCGTCGAAATTCTAGTGGTTTTAACCTCCGGGTTTAACAGTCCAACGCTGCCTGGAACCCCAGAAATCCATCCAAGAATTTTTCGACCTTGGCTAAATGGTTTTTGTTTGATTTCCATTGGCTTGAATTTAATAGCGTGGAGATAATAAATATTTTTTCATCAGGAACAAAATGCCAATATTGATGGATTTTGTTTTACACAAAAGCCGTGGAAAGAAAATGAGAAAATTCTCGATGGAACTCTGGAGAAAACTGAAAAAAAAGCAGTATGCGTATAAATATTACATGGTCGCTCTGCTTCGTAATAAGATTTTTTTGTAGACTGTAGTAGGAGAAGAAAGGGGAGGGACTCGATTCCCGCTGATAATTGTGGAAGTAATTTGATCCTAGGCTCGGGCCAACGTGTTGAAATGGTTCTTAGAAAGAAATCCATTAAGTACTTGAGCGAATCCCTATTACTGTCGTTTATGATGGCAGGCGTCCTGAGGAAATGCGGAAATCCAGAGACAGAACATCCTCCCCTCTTGTCAATTTTCGTTGTAGCAGTCTGTTGTGTACATGCTAAGGGAACAGAAGAGCTTCTCCCTTATTCTTCTTTACTCGCCATGTGGAAAATTTAGCCGTTACTTGGTCATCCACGGATCCAGAAGGAGAAAAGAATGAAAATGACTTTCTCTTCCGCTGAGTATCGTCATCGAGCTGAAAAGCAGATTATCCAAAAAGGCCTTCTTCGGTTTCACTTTCTCTCTCTCTCTATTTTCTCCTTCTCATTCCGTCTGAAATGGAGGAGTCAGAATGCAATGAGAAAGAGCGGTTTGGAAAATGGGAGATGAAACTCTTCAACTAACTCACCACTAGGAAGAACAGCTGCATCATCATCATCGTCTTCTTCTACTTATAACGTGCCGGTCGCTAATTTAAGTCCAAATGAAGCCTCAGCACGACCGGTGTGAAGCGGCTTCCTTGAACCATTTTCCTTTCTTTTTTTCGAGTATCATCTGGAGGGAGTAGAGGAGGCGAAAACATGGGAAAGGGGTTGTTAGGGGCGGTGTGGCCTTCCCTTACGGGGTAGTTGATCATGCAGGCGAACGAAGAGGGATAACTGTGCAAGAGTGTTGGGATAGCTCAGTGGTCAGAACACAAGGCCGGATAGCTGAGGACGTGGGTACGATTCCTACGGGGTGCCGCCTGTATTTGTTCATGGGTTCTCGCTCCCCGTAAAGTATGTGGGTAAGGGAATGTGAAAATCCCAAAATGTGAAAATCCCAGATGTGAAAATCCCAAATGTGAAAACTACAAGTTTGCAGGGACTGTCGAGCTTTTAGGTTGCTAGGTTGTTAAGTTGTTGGACTCCCAAGCATGGGGACCTTCAACTCAACAGTCCCTGCAAACTTGTGATCGCATTTGGGATATTCACATTCACATATTTGGGAATTTTCTATCGTGGGATTTTAACATTTGGAATTTTTGTTTTTGGGATTTTCACGTAGACCCGATTGAGCAGTACCGCAGCAAACTAACACTCCACGCCTGCTTTTCCTTACATATGGATGGAATGCAATAGCATCGATCTGTAACTAACGTCAAGTTTCTCTCTTTTTAGGAAAAAGAGAAAGGGGAAATGTCCATTGTGAGAATCGTGTGATTGACTTGGAATTTTTCCAGAAAAACACCCGGTTTTTATCATAGAGAATATCTAGCCCTCCCCCTCGACTCTGCTGCTTTCTCCCTTATTATATCATTCACTCCTCCGTCTTTTCGGAAATCTCTTACTCCAAACGGAAATAGTCTATGCATCCCTATTCCGAACCAACTTCTTCTGCCTACTGACTAAGTTTAGACTTCCAGTTCCAACCAGGATCTATTTGAGGAACATAAAATCCAAAGAGCACTTTCATATTCACACTATTTTCTAAGAAAAGGGTGGAAAGAAAACGATTTCCCGTGTCATAAATGGGGAATCAGAACATGGCGGGAGCAAGGAAACGTCTTCAAAAAAGTTCTAGGCACAACTACCGTAAAACTCCCTACGAGTTCAAATGATTCGGAAAGATTCTAGGGGTTCCTAAGCCAATACTTTGAATGAACAATATTCCCGTTTCTTTTCTGGTGCAAAGCTGAAAAAGAAATTTTAACCCTTTAAAATTTCAGCGAATTTTATTAACATTTGCTGCGGGGGGACCCGTGATTTACATAATTGTTTTTTATTCAGTTTTCAAAAAATGCTTCCTACTGAGGGTGGCTCATCCTATAAAAAACCCTTTTGATATCTCATTTTCTATTGAGAGGGAAAGGATTCAGGGAATGACAAAGATTCCTCTCAATAAAGGAGATTCTAATGGTCATTTCAAGTTTTTGTTTTTAAAAATTGGTTCAGCCATTCCCAAGAAAAGTGACCCCAAAGTTGGAGTGGTCGTTTTGGGGGTTTCCAAGGAATTTGATGACCCATAGGTCAATCGGAGCTGTGCCAGGGATCCCTGGCAGGAAACAAGTTGGCGTATGTGGTCGCCTTCGATGAATGGATGTTTGGGCAACATTGTGTAAAACGTGAAACGGAGAGTTTGTCGGGTTCCTTACAGAAAACGCATTTCTTGGAAACGCGGGTTTCGGCCAAGGCAACTTTCTGGTCGCATTCATGGTGGTCGGCGCAGCGTCAACGAGGCGGACTCTAGGACTTTCAAAAATATACCAAAAAAGATCAAGGTCACGATTGAACACTACATTGAGGAGATTTCGAAGCCTTTAGCGGAAGTCCACATTCCCAAACTTTACGGGGGAGACTCCTGACCCTTATATGTGATCATATGGGTGGAAAAATCCAAATCGACCACTTCAACTTTGGGGTCAATTTTCTTAGGAATGGCTTAACCGATTTTTAAAAACAAAAACTTGAAATGACCATTGGAATCTCCTTGATTGACAGGAATTTTTGTCATTCCCTGAATTCTTTCCCTCTCAATAAAAAAGCAGATTTTAGAAGTGTTTTTTATAGGATCAGCCACCCTCAGTAGTCTTGCATCTACAAATTTTCTGCATTTTGATTTTTGAGTTTAACCGTCACGCTTTAAAGGTTGAAGGGCTTCATCAGCTAAATTCTACAAAGATGTGGGCCACTTTGAAAAATAAATTTGAAGAATATTTTTAAGCAGGCTCATTACTCCGGTTTTTACAGTATCTGCACCGGCCTCCATAAACATCCTCGTAAAAGCACTGTCACCCTTCCTCTGCCTTGAAAAAAAAATCTCCATATTTAAAAAAATAAGATGCATACATCGTGTAGTCTCCCTCTCATCCTTTCTAATCTCAAAGATTGCCCACTTAAGTCACCAGAGGATGAAATAATGGCCTTGAAAACAAAACGTGACAGGGAAAACAGGACAAGGTCTCATATTCAAAGTGGCAGGAAAACAAGTAGCAAGTTTCCTTTAATTTTCAACTCCGACCTTTAATTAGGTTTCTAGACAAATAGGAGATGCAGTATTTTTTTAGCATGAGGCCAGGTTTCCAGGGAAAACGCTGAGCCTTAACGCCTGGGCTTAACGTTGAGGCGGCCGTTGATTACCAGGGCTACCCAATTATCCCAAGCAGGAGTTTTATCCTTGGATTTCCATTTCCAAGTTCGGGTTTCGAATGATGTTAATTAAATTCGACAGGTAATTTCATTGGAGGCACCTCATTCCCTCCATAATAGTTTATCCTCTAAGCTTTTAGGAGTTAGTGAGGAAGAGCTGAAACTCAAAATGTAAACCTGATTATCTCCTGAATATAAAGATGGTGAAAGAGGGGAGAGCTTTCTCCGCGTTTATCGAAGAGTCAATCAAGCACACGCTCTTTCTCTTCTACTTTTTTTTCGTCTTCTCCCATCATCATTGCCCTAATTCCTCAAAATTCAGCCCCTTTTCTTTTTCCTAATTTCATTTCAACATTTTTGCTTTCAGTTTTCTTCCTAATTCCTAATAATCCTATGTAATGCTTTTTAGCGACGTAAGCTACGTGAATAAATACAGTGCCGCAAAAAGGATGAGTGTAGCGTACCTGAAATTTTCTAAATTTACGCAAGCAACGGGCTTTCTAGTAGAAGCCGGGGTTCCATATGAAAATCACTAAGACAAAAATCTCAAATGCGAAAATCTCAAATGTGAAAATCTCAAGCGTGAAAATCTCCAATGCGAAAAAATGTGCAAATCTCAAATGTAGAAATCTCAAATGTGAAAATCCCAAATGTGAAAATCTCAAATAGGTGAAAATCTCAAGCACGTTAAAATATCAAATTTGAAAATTACAAGATTGCAGGGGTTGAGAGCTGAAGCACCAATGACTGGGAGTCTGGCAAAGAAGTCTAGCAAAAAACTCAACAGACCCTGCAAACTTGTAATTTTCACATTTGAGATTCTCACCTTGAGATTTTCACTTATTCGAGATTTTCACATTTGAGATTTCCACTTTTGAGATATTTTTTTTTGGAATTTTCACCTGACACCTCCTTTACTCGCATATTTTCACGAAATTCGAACTAAAAACTGCAGATCCTGAACTTTTGCTTTTCATTTTAACTTTCCAATTGTAATTCTGAGTTCTCCTGGACATGGGCGAGTGAAGCTTCTTACGGTGGGTTCGTTAACCTTGAAAATCGGGAGCTTGTCTGTCATTGTTCAAGGTTTTCAATTGAAATTTAGACCAAAAATTGAGATTCTCTTTTCCTCTTCAAAGTTTTAGTAACAACTTTCCTCCAAACTTTTTCCTCTACTGAAAATGAGAGGAAATTTGTTTAGAATCCATAGAAAAGCGACTCTTTCTACTTAAGTGGAAGAATGAGAAAAGTTGTAGTGTTGTTAATTCTGTGATAGGGAAAAAAGAAAAGAAGTTTCCTAATCCACCTTAGTTCATGAGAGAATGATTATTTGACCCTTGTGACTGGAGCAGAGAAAGTTGGAAAGGGATAGATTGGAAATGAAGTATCTAAAACAGGGGAAGAAATACTCAAGAGAAAACTTCTTGTTTTTTTTCGGGTTCGGGTTAATGTACAAGTTTTTTAGATGAAAGAGTTAGTTAGTTGGAGAACAAGAATACAATTTCTGGCCTTTAGGAGGGAACAGGGACTAGACTTTATTTCCTTTTGATCACTTCCATCGATCCATGCTCCTAATAGAACCTAAGCTACTTAAACAAATCTTGTTATCCTTCCTATTAAAATACAGCAGCCTTTTCACTTTTGGAGAGAAGAGAAAGAAATTCAAATCAGATACATGAAACAATCATTCATCGTCATTTTCATAATTTATATTTCTTTTTTTACCATTTTTAAACTTAATTTTTATCGTTTGCTAACGCATTCCGATTTTTACAGGTTGCATCTAGCTTTCGTGGCTTTATTTACATCAATCCTCTCCTATTTCCTTCATATTTTGCATTTCCTCCGCTAGAATTTAAAAACCGTCTCAGAAGGATTTTCGTATGAGAATTATTATCCCCCAGAACAAGATACTTCTATTTCAAAATCCATGCAACTAATTTCTTAATTCAATTTGGGCTTTTTCATTTTTGAATAAATTTTCAGAATGAGGAAGAAGGTAAGGAACTAAATCAATTATCGGGGTGAAAGGAAGAAAAAATTAGATTATTAACTAGAGTATCCTCACTTTTTGAAAAAAGTGCTAATCAAATTAGGATTTGAAAAAAATTTTTAGTTCACTTAATTAAGTAGACAAGAATTCTAACTAGGGAAGGACCCGAACTTGTTATTTAGGTTGGAATCGAAACCTACACTAAAATGCTCCCCAAGGTACCTTAGTTTGATGGACAAGAAATCCCGTGCCCTCGTTTCGATTTCGATTTTTGGTCGATTTTTGAAGTTTTGAAAATTTCCGAATTCTGAAAACCTTATGGAGTTTAACACGTAAAAATCGCTGATCATAAGGGAATGAATGATCATGAACTTTCTGAAACCAGAAAATCTGAAAATGCATATGGAATGCCCCCTACGATCCATGGGACACCCTCTACGACCCATGGGACACCCCTTACGACCCATGGGACACCCCTTACGACCCATGGAAATTACCTACGACCCATGGGACACACCCGAAGACCCATGGGAAATCCCCTACGACCCATTGGAACCAACCCGACGACCCATGGGACACCTCCCACGACCTATGGGACACCCCTTGCAACCCATACATGCCCTACGACCCATGGGACACCACTTACGACCCATGGGACACCCCTTATGACCCGTGGGGCACTTCTTGCGACCCATGGGACATCCCCTACGACCCATGGGACACCCAGTACGACCCATGGGACACACCCATAGACGCATGGTGCATCTCCCGTAGAACACTTTTATAGACTCTAAACTTTTGTATTTAAAAAGACCCACCAACAAGCTAATGTCTATATCTGATTTCCGAAACTTCAATGTATATTGCCAAAACAATTTAATACTGTATTTCCCGTCCTATAAGGCGCGGCTTATCTCTTGATTTTTTCTTTCCATTCTGACGCTGCGGCTTATACGCGAGTGCGGTTTATACGCGAGTGCGGCTTATACGTGAGTGCGGCTTATAGGACGGAAAATACGGTATTAAATTGTTTTGACTATATTGAAACATTGAAGTTTCGGAAATCAGATTTAGACCTTAGCTTGCGGGTGGGTCCGATTAAATACAATTGTTTCGGGTCTATAAAAGTGTTCTATGAGTGTGTCCCATGTGTCGGACTGTGTGTCTCATCGGTCGTATTATGTGCCACATGGGTCGTAAGGGGTGTCCCATGGGTCGTAGGGGGTGTCCCGTGGGTCGTAGGGGATGTCCCACGGGTCGTAACTGGTGTCCCATGGGTCGTAAGGTGTGTCCCGTGGGTCGCAGGAGGCATTTCATATGCATTTTTAGAAATCCAGGTTTCAGAAAGTTCATAGGGACCCCCCTTATGATCAGCGATTTTTACGTGTTAAACTCCATAAAGTTTTCAGAATTTGGAAATTTTCAAAACTTCAAAAATCGACCAAAAATCGAAATCGAAACGAGGGCACGGGATTCTTTGTCCATCAAACTAGGGTACCTTGAGGAGCATTTTAGTGTAGGTTTCGATTCCAAACTAAATAAAACGTTCGGGTCCTTTCCTAGTTAGGCCCAACTTTCTCTTTTCTTTTAGAATTTCCTTCGAAAATCCTCTCGTCCTTTTTTTCGATGGATCAGGCGGAAGACTAAATATTATTTGAAATTCTTCTCTCCGATGCTAATAAAAAAAAACTATACAGAAAGGAATTTTTAAATCACTTTCCTTGAAATGAGAAAACTGAAGAAGGATAGGGTGCCAATCAAGCTGACTGGGTGTAAGTACAAAGAAACTAGAGCAAACTAACATAAACTACCAAGTATATATATACGTGATTACCACTACTGCATGGCAATCTCCCCAACTTTCTTCTCTTTAATGAAAATCACTGAACTAAAAGATAAATAAACAAAGAAGATGAGGGAAACCTAACTTTGTTGTCTCATTCCTATGGGTTAGCAAAAATTTCGTGTAATTTTATAACTTTACATTTTTTTGTCTCATACGGCTTTCAACTTTCCTTTCCCCTCTGGGTTTACTTAAAAGTTCGAAGAGAAATAAAACAGTTCGCAGCGGTCACATTATCGGCAAGTAAGAATTCCTATTGCTTGAATAATATTTGGTATTTGAAGGTATTTGGTGTTTGAAGGTATTTGAATTGGAGGTAATCGGGAGGAACCCTCTGGTGCTGCTGTCGAGTGCAAGCAAAAGTACCATTCGACGGTTTGCTTTTCACCAACTGTGCCTATAAGCTTCAGTCTTCAGAGTTTCCTAATTTTCTTTCCATTCTAATTCGATGCATTGAAACTGCCTTGGCAAAACCGGTAAGCGCGAAGTTAACAAAAAAATTTTCATGAGTTGTGGACATACTGGGGCACCACTCCGACCACTCCGTCACTCCATCACTCCACCTCCGAACCTCGCTTTCCGCGTTCCGCCACTCCGCACTCCATTTGCTTTGCACTCCGCACTCCGTCACTCCGCACTCCACCTTGGGTGCACTCCACTCCGCTCACTCCATCACTCCACCTCCGAACCTCGGTTTCC